>PVJN01002275.1:0-89195 GCA_004026805.1 Lasiurus borealis | reverse complement strand
TCTCAAGACCCCCAGAGGGACGTCCTCACCGGCAGGATTTGAATCTCTTCATGGGGCCTGCTCTCCTAACTGCACCTCCCACTACTCCACAAGCTGAAAACCATATTGTAGAAGTTTTGCAGAAAACCTTTCCCCTCCAGCTGCTGCTTTTGCTTTCTCTGAACATTTATCAAGTGCCTACTGTGTACTGAACACTGGACCCAGCACTGGGGAGCTGAGGATGGATGAGACCATGCCCTGGTGAGGCTCTCAGTCGTTCTGCCTCCCCAAACCCTCAGTGCCCCAACCCTCACTCACTTCTTCTTCTCGTCCTCACTGGGTCTCTGGAGGCCTCCATACAACTCATCAATGTAGATCTGGTATAGGCACTGCTCCTCTGAGACTGCAGCAAGGCAAAAGGCATGTGGGTCATTGAGCCTGGGGACACTAGGACTTCAAGAGCAGACACAAAATGCAGTGGGGGGAAGACGGACAGGTACAACCCAACCCCAGCCTGGAGCAGAGTCACTGATTTCTAGATAATCACAAATTGTGTGTGCTGCGGACACAGCAGTTGCAGGGGGGCTCTGGACTATTCCACTAACTCACCACATGACCCCAATCAAGGGATTTCACTGCTCTGTGCCTCTATTTCCTTTTCTATAAAACTAGTCACCTGGTGTACAAAATTTGTGCACATTAAAAGGGGCTTAGAGAAAATAATTTAATATTACTATTTGCCTTTTCTCTATAATAGAAGTGTCAGAGATGAAAGAAAATAAGTAAAATGTATATGAAAACCTTCCTCCTGTCAGAGTCTGGGGCTCACCATGGGATCCAGAGTCAAGTCCCTGTCCACTCACATGCACCTAAAATCGCATGAGACCCAGACCCAGCCGGCTCCCGCCCCCTGCATTGGGCTAGATCCAGACCCAGACAATCCCACCCTTGTCAAGCCCTGCTGGGCAGGGGGTATGGCCTCAGGTCTTCTGGCCCAGTGCTAGGATGGGGGGGGGGGGGAAGGGCGTGGCCTGAGGTTCCCAGCCCAGACTGGGCGGGGGGAGTGCCTTGAGGTCCTCCATCAAGCTCCACCAGGTGGGGGACATGGCCTGAGATCCCCTGTCAAGCCCAGCTAGGCAGGGGGGCATAGCCTCAGGTCCCCTGGCCCGGTGCTGGGGCTAGGGGCATGGCCTGATGTCCCCTGTCAAGCCCTGCTGGGTGGGGCTTGCAGTCTGAGATCCCCTGCCTGGCGCTGGGATGGGGGGGAGCATCCTGAGGTCCCCTAGCCCAGCACTAGGATGGGAAGCACACCTTGAGCTCTCCCATCAAGCCCCACTGGGTGAAGGACACAGCCTGAAGTCCATGTCAAACCCCACCTGGTTGGAGGGGCGTGACCTGAGGTCCCCTGGCCTGGTTGGTGCTTGGAAGCCTTCTAGGAGGTCTCCTAGCCCAGCACCAGGACTGGAAGTGCACCTTGAGGTTCCCAGTCAAACCCTGCCAGGTGGGGGGGTGAGGCTTGAGATCCCCTGTTAAGCCCCTCAGGGGCAGGGGAGGGCATAGCCACAGGTCCCTGCTGATTGCTTGTTAAGGCTCCTTATGGGAACTTGGCCTCAGCTGTGTGTGCAGCCATCTTTGTGACAGAATGATGATCAATTAGCATATTCCCTCTTTCCTCTTATTAGATAGGATGGGACCACTGGCAGAATGAGCGCTTGGTACTCAGGCACTGCTAGTTTTAACACTGTTAAGCCTCTGGCTGGATCCTTCAGAACTATAAACTTATCCTGAATACTGATGTCACATGAACCTCACAGGCTCTCCACTGTCTTCAATTTAAATTAAGTTTAGCCTGGATGGTGTTGCTCAGTAGTTAGAGTGTTGTCTCATGCAACAAAGGGTCACAGGTTCCATTCCCTGTCAAGGGTTGTACCTGGGTTGCAGGTTCAATCCCTGGCCCTGACTAGGGTGCGTGCAGGAGATAACCAATGGATGTGTCTCTCACATCAATGTTTCTCTCTCTCTCTCCCCCTCACTCCCTTACCACTCTAAAAAAAAAAAAAAAAAAAAAGTATGGTTTAGAGCCACCAGGCTCTCATTCACCCTCAAAGCCCTCAGGAGGCCAGCTAGAGTTTGGAGCTGGCCCTCAGGAAGCAGTGGTGGTTACAGGTAGGGTGAGCACTGCAGCTCTGTGAACAACTCCTGACCCACACTATCCTTGCCTGTAAAATGGGACATTACCACCACCTTGCTGGGTGGATATGCAGATGTAATGAGATTTTTAAAAAACCCAAGTTGGCCAGAATCCAAACCTCCCTAGGCAAGCCAAGAGCTGGGAAGTCTTCCTGAGCCTCCATTTTCTCTGGAAGGCAACAGTGATTGCTTGGAGAACAATAGTGGACATATATAAACACTTGGCAAGCTCAACCTAAATAACTGTTCAAAACAGGAGCCATTTCCTCTTCAGAGCTCTCATTCTGACCCATGCAGGCAGGGAAAATAAACACATAGAGAAAACAATGTGTTACTGCAACTTTCCCCAATTTTTTTTATTTTTAGGAAAGAAGACCACAGAGTCAGAGAGCCAGAAATGTAGAAGTGACCTTGGCAGGACCATCTAGTTTGGCAGACATCTCCTATACCGAGTCAAGAGAAGAAGGCCCTGAGAGGGACAGAGCTGGGACCAAAACAAGGGCCCTTTAGAAGAAAGCACTGGGAGGAAACTTTTCTTCCCAAACTTGTCTAAGTCTTCCAGTCTCTAAGGGCCCCCTAACCACCTCCCCAAGCCCAAGATCACTCACTGCCAGCAAAGTCGTTCTGCACCAGGCCACGGTAGCGCTCGTAGTTACATTTCCGCTCATCCGATTCCTGTTCTGGGGAGCTTTGGCAGAAGACAAGGTTTTGAGATCAGAGGGAGAAGGCAGATCCCATGCCAAGCCAGCAAGAGAGGGTATGAGGGGCTTGGCTCAGGCTAGGGGACTGGGGAGAGCTCCCCAACTGCATACTTCCTTCCTTCCAGGAAGGTGGCAGGCAGGCAAGGGCTTGGAAAAGAAGAAGCGCTGCTGGGTCAGACTCCCTCCCTTGGGGAGACAGCTTACATGGTGGTGAGCAGTGGGGGGGTGTAGTCAGGGATGTGGTCCAGGTGGGCGCGAACATCAAAGCGGTCAATCATGTTGTTGGTGTCTCCCTGCCAGGGCATCCTGAAGTGGGAAGCAGTGGAGCAAGAAGCTTAGGGATTGCCCAGACACATCATACCTATGCCCTGCCACCTGAAGCTTGGGAGTCTGGCCCTTGGCCCTCTCCTCTTTGTCCCTTATGGTACAAATCTGCCTGAATAAGGGCCTGAGTACAGCACCATAAAAACTGGGGCTCTTTTCCTCAGAACCAAGCAAGTGTGAAGAACCTGCACCAGGTCCTAGCGGCCATTTGCCAAGCCTATCACCTGAAATATCTCCTCTGGCCACCTACTCCCTGCTTCAATTCAGCCTCTGATCCTAGCCCTGGTCCCACAAATTCCCCTCTAAGTCCTTCAACCACCACTACACCCTAGGGTCTCCATCCTAACTCATTGGCTCTCCTTAGCTGATGACTAACACCTTCCCTTGCAGGTCAAGCCTTGCTTGCCTGAGTCCTCAAAGGTCTGCTCATACCCCAGGTCCCTCGTAACCCTTGGTCACAGACATTACCTGGCCCCTCAAACTCAAGCCTTACATGTTAACGGGGCTCTCTGCGGCCAGGGCAACTGCAGAATCCAGGTGTACCTTGCAAGCTCTGCCATGCACCTGCAGGAACTGGGCTGGGTCCTTCTTCTGCAGAAATAAACAGGATGGAGGTTATCTCCAAACTGAGCTCCAAACCTCACTACCCTCCACACAACCAAGTACAACAGCAAGCTCACCTCTGTCAAGCAGGCCCTATCTCAGAGGTAAACTAACCTATACAGGCCTGGCCGTACCAACAGGGGCCACTCAACCTCTAGGGCACAAGGGGTTTCCCCTCAAGGTGGAGGCAAGAGGCTCTGAGCTTCATCTAGTCCAATCTTCTGCACAGTCAGTACCAAGACCTCCCTCCCTAAGGTATTACTCTCCAACCCTTCATGCCCATCATTCAGAATCAAGGGTGAGCCCTTTGGCCTGGATCAGCCTCACACCAGGCACAGGTAAAGATGCTCAATGTCATCAGTCATCAGGGAAATACTAATCAGAGCCATGAGATACCACTCCACACTCACTAGGTCGGCTAAAATGGAAAGGACGGACAACACAAGTACTGGCAAGTATGTGGAGAAATTAGGTTCTTCAAATAGTTAAACAAAGAATGGCTGTGTGACCCAACAATTCCATTCCTGGTAGATAGCCAAAAGAACCTAAAACAGATACTCAATTACTTGTATATAAATGTTCATAACAGCACCATTCACAATAGCCAGAAGATGGAAACAACCCAAATGGCCACCCGCAGATGACAGATACAACGGGATACATCCAGACAATGAAATATTGTTTGGCAATAATAAGGAAGAAGCACCAATCCACACTATAACAAGGGTGAACCTTGAGCACATTATGGTAGGGGAAAGAAGTCAGACACAAAAGGATGATCCCGTTTATGTGAACTGTTCAGAATAGGCAAATCCAGAGACAGAAAGCAGATTAGTGGTTACACAGGTCTGAGAAGTTTGGGGCAGGGGAATGACTGATTGCTAATGGGTACAGGCTTTCTTTTCAAGGTCATGAAATTTTCTAAAATTAATTGTGGTGATGGTTGCACAACCATGTGAACATACTGAAAACCACTGAAATGTTCACTTGAAATGAGTGAATTGTGTGGTATGTGAATTATATCTTCAAAAAGCTAGGTTTTTTTTAAAGTTACAAAGATAAAGGAAAATATCCCTGAGACTAGGTACGCCTCTCGGTGCTTGTGTGGGGATCACAATTGCAAGGCACTGTAATTGTCAGGAAAGGAGAAAGTCTAGCAGCAGCAGTTGCACCAGAGCATCCTGTGTGATGAGCCCTGGCTGCGCTCGGCTGTATGCCACCTCACAGGGCCCATGAGAGCCATGGGAAGGCTGCTATGATAGCCGCTCAATCCTTGCCAAGCTTCCCAAGCACCCAGACCTTGCCCATAGCTCCGCACCATTCCTTCCCTGCTCCAGCCAGCATCTGCTCTGGCTGGGACCAGATAGAGGCCTCCTCTAGTGGCCCAGGGGGTTCTGTGAAAACCTGTTAGTCCCTCTGCTTAGAACCCTTGCATGCTCTCTCCCAGCTCTGCTCCAGGCAGCTGGCCTGCACCACTCCTTGAACATTCAGGCTTGCCCATACTCCACTCAGGACCTCAGTGCTTGCTCTGCTCTCGACCTGCCATATTCTTGTGTATAACACCACTTCACTTCTAGAAGCCTCCCTGTCAAGTTTATAGAAACAGCCTGCCTCCCAACCCCTCATTTCCTCTATCTCCTTGACGCCACTATTTGCTTCAGAGAACCTACTCGATTTTGACTTCACTGATCACCTGTCTCTCACACTAAAACACCTCTTCCCCCCGAGCAGGGATCTCTGTGTTGTTCAGTTATATACTCAGTGGTTACAATAGGCCTGGTCCATAGCAGATGCTCAGGAACATTCCTCACTGACCGATAAGAAGACTAAGCCCTTCCAGGAAAAACCATCAGCATCAAGTTTCTAAGATCCTGCAATTCCTCACTGCCCCTATCTCCCACCTGAACCCTAGCCAGCAGATGAACAGGAGCACCTTCCACTACAAGGAGCTGAGGAGCAAGAGCTGGCATCAGGCCACTAGCTGCACCTACTGAGGCCCAGGTGCTGGGCCCTATTGTCCTCATTTCATACTCAGTAGCTGAGGGTGATATATCCAAGACCACAGGGGCTGCAAGAGGTGGCACTGCTAGAATTCAATTCCTCACTTGCCCCTCACCTGCCTCCTTCAGTTGCTCCTCTCAGGCCATCTGGCTCCTCAGGCTCCTCAGCCCCATGACAGTCCCTGGCCAAGACATCCCTCACACTCCTCAGGCTGCTCCAGGCCAAAGGCCCAGTTCCCACAGCCAAGACTCATAGGACACTGTTTTCAGGATGGACTTTGGCAGGTACAGGAAAACCACTGGCAGTGCAGGCACCACATTAAGGAAAAAACATTGAGCTGAGAGTAAAAACCTGAGTCCAGAGCCCAGCTCTGTTGGGAGATTCTGGAAAAAGCAACGAACATACCAAAAGCATTAATCTAAGTGTTTTATGTATATTTTCTCACTCGAAGTTCTCAACCATGGGAGAAATGTACTACTCTTGGCCCCATGTTCCAGGTTAGGAAACTTGAAGCTCAGACAGTAAAATCCACTTGCTTAAGGCCACATTAGTAATAAGCTAACTAGGATTTGAACCCAAATTGTTTGACATACATTTACTGTCTTAAGCACTTCTAAGTGTACAGTACAGCTGCATTACATATATACACCTTGTTGTGCAATAGACCTCTGCAACTTTTTCATCCTGCAAAATTGACACTGAATAACTCCATTTCCATTCCCCCCAGGTCCTGGCAACTACCATTCTATTTTCTCTAAGGATTTGACTACTTCAGGTGCTTCATATATGTGGAATCTTGCAGTGTGTGTCTTTTTGTGACTGGATGATTTCGCTAGGAATATGTTCTCATGGTTCCTCTATGTTGTAGCATGTGACAGTATTTCCTTTTTAAGGCTGAATATTATTCCATTGTATTTATATACATTTTCTTTATCCATTCATCAGCAGATGGACATTGAGGTTGTTTCTACATCTTAATTATGGTGAATAATACTGCAATGAACATGATATACAAATATCTCTTCAAAACTAAAATCTGCCCTGACCGAGTGGCTCAATTGAAGCATCATCCCAAACACCAAAAGGCTGCAAGGTTGATTCAGTCAGGGCACATACCCAGGTTGTGGATTTGATTTCTGGGCGGGGCACATACAGGAGGCAACTAATTTTTTTTTTTAAGTATTTTTATTGATTTCAGAGAGGGAAAGAAGAGGAAAAGAGAAATAGAAATATAAATGATGAGAAAGAATCACGATCGGCTGCCTCCTGCATGCCCCCTACTGGGGATCAAGCCCACAATTCGAGCATGTGCCCCTGACTGGAATTGAACCTGGGACTCTTCAGTCTGTAGGCCGACACTATCCACTGAGCCAAACCAGCTAGTGCATGGAGGCAACTGATTGATGTTTCTCCCATATTGAGGACTCTCTCTCCCCCACTTCCTCTCTCTAAAAATAAAAAATATATGCTCAGGTGAGGATAAAATATACATATACATATACACATATGAATGTGTGCGCGTGTGCATGTGTGTATGTATTTATATGTAAAATCCATTATAAACCCTCAACTATTTTGCCGTCAGGATCAGATGGGATCAGAAGAGTTCATTCCAGGAAGTTTTTCATTCATTCATTAAACTGTTAAGCAGGCAACTATGTGCAGACCCTGTGCTGCCGTCACAGCTCACAATTCTAGTGTGGGTGATAGATCCGTGCAACAGTGATGACTTGGAGTGGGAGTCTAGGGAAATGCCTCACACTCAGGGGCTTTCTGGAGGAGACACCTGAGCTGAGATTTGTTTATTTCCCACTTTCATATCTTCAGGGAATTGTTCCTTTATGCAAACCACTGACTAAAGAAGAGAGTTGACAAGGGCAGGAGCAATAACAGAACCAATATCTGCGAGGTAGAGAGAGGATGCATACACGAAGGACAAATCAGAGGCAGAGAAGCCTCCTCTCTCTGGACACATCTCTGGCCTGCCACACTATACCTCAGCTTCTTCAAAACTCGCCCACAGCTGCCTCAGCCCAAGAATGAGATAAAAGGCTGTGCAAGCAGCCCATCCCCTCCTCAAAGTAGCCACCAGTAACTGCCCAGCCATTACCACTGTCCACAGCTTGGTGGTTTGGATTGGAATGCTGATCACGTTCATGTATGGGGACAATGACAGCTTGTACAGGCCTGCACCACAAAGCACCCACAGTCACTGTTCTTGTTCTTGATGCTTTTCCCAGTCAACCCTTGGGAGAGGGGCTGGTCATCATCATTGTCCCAAGGGAAAAATAAAACTGAGGGAGCTCCTTGCTAACAAGAGCCTGGAGTCCAAGGCCTTCAGAGTAACCCAACTCTTTCGTCTACACCATCGACCTTGATGCAAATTCCAGCTCTACCTGGTAATAACAAGTTCAGTAACAACAAGAGCTAGCACTGACTGAGCAAGCCCACGCTCAGGGGTCTATGTGCTCAATCTAACCAAATACTCCAATGGCTCTGTGTGGAAACTGCTCTTATCCCCATCATTTGTGGCACACCATTAAGTGACATACAATCCATCCCCCTTTTCCAGCTATAATCGGACTCCTGATATAGCTGGTGCAAGGCCACCCAGAATAAAGTTTATACTTCTTAGCCTCCCTGACCACAAGACTAGTTTTTGGCCAGTGCCCATATGAGTTGAAGTGTCATGTGCAAACATCTAGAAACTTTCTTAACATGAGCACCTTGGTCCCTTTTCCCTCCTTCTTTCCTCCCTGATGGGTGGAATGAAGACATAATGCCCAGAGCGTGAGCAATCCTTAGACCTTGACACAATATTGGGAAGAGAAGTCATGTACAGCCAAACAACAAAATGGTCCCTGCGCAGAACTGGGTACCACTGTGCATCTATGTGGAAAAGGAAATAAATTTTTTTGTTTAAGCCACTGATGATTGAGGTCTCTATTATTCACAGCCAAACCTGATTCTACATGTTATATCACTTCACATGTAGAAGAGGCAACCAGGCTATCTCTGTTTTCTTCTCCCTTCCTCTCTAAATTAATAAAAAATATATTTTAAAAAATAATAATAAATTTTTAAGAAGTGGACAAAACATGCCCTAATTGGTTTGGCTCAGTGGGTAGACTGTCAGCCTGTGGAGTAAAGGGTCTTAGATTCGATTCCAGTCAAGGGCATGTACGTTGGTTGCGGGCACATCCCCAGTTAAGGGGTATGTAGGAGGCAGCTGATCATTGTTTCTATCTCATCAATGTTTCTAATGCTCTATCCCTCTCCCTTCCTCTCTGTAAAAAAATCAATACAAAATATTTTTTTAAGAAAAGGCAAAAACATAAAAAACAAACAAACAAAATGCATGGTCTGACACCATGGAGTCTTAATAAATGGCAGTTATTCATTTTTTTAATGTTTTTTTATGTTTTTTAAATATATTTTTATTGATTTTAGAGAGGAAAGAAAAGGGAGAGAAAGATTGTAACATTAATAATGACAAAGAATCATTAATTGGCTGCCTCCTACAGATCCCACACTAGGGATCGAGCCACAACCCAGACATGTGGCCCAATCAGGAATCAAACTGTGACCTCCTGGTTCATGTGGATGCTCAACCACTAAGCAATGCCAATAAGGCATCATTCTTGAACAATGGCTATGTTTCTGGGCCACTGCTGGGCCTCAACTCAGCAATGCACGCTAGGCCCTGCCCTTGTGGTCATGCTATAGTTTTTCTGACACCACCAGACACGGACTCTCCCTTCACCCCAGTGGTTCATTTGTGGGTGACAAAAGGCAAGTGAGAAGCACTCAGAGATTCCTCTCCTAGGGTAATAACAGCCTCTACTTCACCCATGTCTCGGGGATTCAAAGAACTCATGTATCTAGAGCTCTTCTCACATAGCCTAGTGCCTGAGAAGGATCAATTAAAATGGTAAATGCTATTGTTATATTGTTTTACTTCATCTATTCTTTCAAACCATATTTGTTGGACCCAAGCTTGGAATGCAAATTTGATCCAAATACACCTAGTACCCAATCTCAGAGCTGGATATGTGCGTGTATGTGTGTTAAATTCCACAAAGGGGAAGGACAGGGAGCTGTGACAGCACTTATTGGGACATCTGACTGAATGAGGGGATGAAGACTGAGATGTGACAGATGAGCAGGAGTTTATCAGGTATAGGAAGAGTTCATGCAAAGGCCCTATGGCTGGAAAGAGCTATATAATCCTGGCAGGTAAACTTGCTCTTTTATTTTTAATATATTTTTATTGATTTCAGAGAGGAAGGGAGAAGGAAAGGGAGATAGAAACATCAATGATGAGAATCATTGTTTGGCAGCCTCCTGCACGACCCCTACTGGGAATGGAGCCCGCAACCCAGGCATGTGCCCTCGACTGGAATCGAACCTGGGATCCTTCAGTCTATAGGCTGATGCTCTATCCAGTGAGCCAAACCAGGTAGGGCAACTTATATTCTTTACACATCTTTTGTGCTAGAGATGGTCACCTAGGTAGTGAGGAGGCCAGATGGCTTGAGCAAAGGAATGAGGCAGAACAGGTGGTGTGAGTCTGAAAGGAGGCAAAAACCAGACCAGCAGGGCCTTGAAGGCTATGTTGAGGAGCCTGGATTTTCTCTCAAGGGCACTAGGAAGCCACAAAGGAGTTCTGAGCAAGGGAGGCACAAGGTCAGCTTTGTGCCTTAGAAAGACCTCTCTGAACCCTCTGAAGAGGGTGGGCTGGATGGAGCAGGACTAAAGGTCAGGAGGCCAGGGAGAGGGCTGGGGCAGTGATACAGTAGCACTAGAAATGTCAATATAAATATCGTATAATTGGAACACGAACCCTAGGACATAAACTGGGGTCTCACTGACAAGTAAGAATTAAATAAGTGAGGGGAGGCAATACAGGCACAATGTGAGCACAGGGATGCAAAAAAGGATATTGGAGCTACCCAAGACTAGGCTGAGAGACCGTAGAGGACAGACCAGAAGGACCTTTTAGGACATGAAATGGGAGTTTGGTTTTCTCTCCAAAAGTGAAGCATTACCACATCAAACAAAAGAGGAAGTGGTCAGAGTTCACTTAACGAATATTGAGCACCAAGCCAACCTCAAGAATGTCTGAGCCCTGGACACTGTGAATACACCAATAAGCAAGACAAACAACATTCCGGAGGTGGCCAGTCTCCTATTGGTACTGCTCCGCGGGTTACAAAGACCTTCCTTCTTCCTGCTGACACTAGCTCTGTGCTCTGAGGCCACACCGAACACAGGATGCGCTAACAAACAGAATGCCACAGGGTATTAGCATTGATTATGCCAAAGAAATGGCTGAATATTCTGAGGAAACTGAGCCCAAATTTTACCAGGATGACCAGGACCCCATCCTTTCAGGGAGCTCCCAACCCAGATTAAAGGTCAGCTACTCACAATCTTTTCATAGTACTCCCTCCGCCGCTCCGCCCTCTTCTTGTAATCGACCATCATGCCTCGAAGCTTCCGCTCATGCTTCCTTGCCTCGTGCCACATGGTGGAGAGGCCAAGCCTAAGGCCTTAACCTGGGGGAGAGGCGAAGAATCAGATGAGCTGTAGAAAACATGTGGGCAGAATCAAAGTCACCTACAAGCTGGTGACAGAGCTAATCCTAAATGGAGAGCAAGTGAGGCTGCAGAACCGTGTACCAGATGCTCAGGCGTATTTCTGACAACTCTAATCCAGGAGCATGGACATTCTGGAAAACCCCCTGGGGATTCTGGAGTGAGCACCCACCTTCAGAGCTGGAGTCAAGAATGATCGGTTTTGGAATGGAAGGAGCAAGTATATGAAGCAAGCTCCAGAGGCAGACATTAAGCAGCTGGGACTGGAGCTCAAGGGAAAGAAAGGGAAGAGCTGAGATGGCTCCCACCAGAAGCCATCCGTGACGGGTGAGTGGTAGGGGGGTGAAATGAAGGCAGAGGGAAGAAAAGGACATTAGTAAGGAGGTGCAGGTTGAGGGCAGGTGAAGGGCACGGACTGAAGACGACGAGGCTTGAAGGAGGAACATGGAGGAGTGCTATTTTTCCTTACAGCAGGGCTGAGGTCTAAGGGAACATGAAGGAGGGGGGAGCAGAGGCTGAGCAGGCAGTCAGGAAGGAGTGGGTTCAGTTTAGGGGCAAGGCTCCTGGACAGGAGCGGAGCCCGATGATTTGGAAAGGACTCGAAGACCTCAACTATCCATCTAGTCCCTGAGGGCCCGGACTGTTTTTTTCTTATTTTGACAAGGGGGCGGGACCTGTGGCCCGCGGCGGGGCCGGCCGCGGTGAGTTCCGGCCCACGGCAGAAGCGCGGCGCGGCCTGAAGCCCGGCAGGCCGGAGGAGGGGCGGGGTGTGAGACCCTCGGGGCCGAGAACTAGCAGAAGTTCACAGAAGCCCGGGGAGGGGCGGAGGCAAGGGGGAAGCTGGGCTGACGCCGCCCAAACGCCGGGACGGCGGCCCCGTAGCCTGCACTCACCGGCTCGTCGCCGCCTGCCTCAGCTGCGCTCGCGCGCGCGGCCCGCACCGGAAGCGGAAGTGGAAGGCTGCGCGAAGGGAAGAAGGCGGAGCGTGGCAGAGCGCGCTTCCGCTATGGCAGGGGCGGGGCCTGGAGAGGAGGGGCTTGGGGGGGAGGGAAGGACGAGGGGGAGGCGGAGCGGAGACTGTGGGCGTAGGACACTACGTGTGGCCAACCGGTGGTCCGGTGGTCCGTGAGGTCCCAACTGTGTGGTGAAGGCGGGAGCGGGAGGGTGTGGGAAGGGAAGATGCGGGGGAGAAAAGGGAGGGAAAGAAAGAGGGGTTAGAGATGGGGGGGAGAGAGGGAGGCCCGGGTGGAGGCGGTAAAAGCAGGGAAATTGAGGACATCTGTAATGGTGTCAACAATAAAAAGTAAGTACAGCCCTAGGCGGTTTGGCTCAGTGGATAGAGCTTTGGCCTGCAAACTCAAGGGTCTCAGGTTCGATTCCAGTCAAGGGCATGCACCTTGGTTGTGGGCATCTCCCCAGTAGGAGGTGTGCAGGAGGCAGCTGATCGATCTTTCTCACTGATGTTTCCTTTTTTAAAATTAAATCTTTATTATTCAGATTACATTTGTTTCTCTTTTTTCCCCTCCATAGCACCCCTCCACCCAGCTCCCAACCTTCCCTCTGCCCTTACCTCCCGTTGACCTCATCCATAGGTGTATGATTTTTGTCCAATCTCTCCCTGTACGCCTCTCCCCCTTTCCCCTGAGAATTATCAGTCCACTCCCTTTCTGTGCTCCTGATTCTACTATATTCACCAGTTTATTCTGTTGATCAAATTTTTTTTATTTTTTTTCCATTCATAAAACTTTTATTCCACTTACATGAACTTAATACACGTGTTCTTAACAATTATGCTTAGATTGTTCATGAAAATTTCATAAGACATTAAACAAAGCTAGCCATCATCTCAAGTTATTTCCCTGTTAACTATTTTTACAGCACATGCATGTTAGGCAAGTATCAAAAAAAAAAATCACAAAAGCAAAAAAAAAAAAACTAAAAAAAAGTTAAATACATGGGGTTTTTGTTTTACTGCTATGCTTGATATACATGAAGTAATGGATACCAAGCAATTCATTTTACTGCATCTTTACTTGTACATTTGTTCTTAGGTTGCCTAAAACATTTAAATACAAATAAAATGAGTATAGCAAAAATAATGAAAGCAAACAGCAGGTAACTTTACAAATAATGGAATGTGAACCGTTTCTGCCCTTATCCAGAGTTAATTGGGTCACAACTAAAGGAACACTCTTCAGCTGTAGTCGAAGGTGTGCGCACTGAGACTGAGTATTCCACAGATACATACATGGTTCAACATGGACTACCCATGGGAGATCCACTTCTAACACAGCACTCTAAGTGCTCCAAAACTTAAAGTACTCACAACAACTACACCTGTGACTGGAACCAATTATTCTTTTTATTCCCCACCAGGACAAACCAATATGTAGGCAGTTTTCTTTGCTTAGACATGGAAGCAATTTTAACACTGGCCCTGTGAAGCCACAATGTACCAAAAGTACTATACCAAACATTTATAACTCGTATAAAAATTCCACATCCCCATATTGGCCACCTCAAGATGAAAACGTAACTCCCTAAATGTTAACTGGCTCTACTCCCCTAATATTAAACATAAAAACCACATGGGAAATATAGAAATTCAAATAGAAGTAACATAAACCTGTCATAAATCATAAACAAAGAACTATTTGTGGACAGCATGGATGACAAATGGTCTACTGTGTAAATTTTAGAATGAGGCAGACAAAAGTTTGAAGGCTGGTTAATTTTCTCCTCCTTCTCCTGCTTCAGCTTCATCTCCTTGGGTATCCGATGTCCACAATGTCAAGTTGTCTCTCAGTAACTGCATTTTTAGTGTGCTGTCTTTGTATGACTCTTCACTTAATGTATCAAGTTCAGCAATGGCTTCATCAAAAGCTATCTTTGCAAGAGAGCAGGCTTTCTCTGGGGAGTTCAGAATCTCATAATAGAACACAGAGAAGTTAAGGGCCAGACCCAATATGATAGGATGTGTTGGTTGCATTTCCTTTTTGCTGATTTCAAAAGCTTCTTGGTATGCTTGTTGTGACTGGTCCACAATCCCTTTCTTGTCATCCCCAGCAGCAACCTCAGCCAAGTAACGGTAGTAGTCACCTTTCATTTTCAAATAGAAGACTTTGCTCTCCGCTTGTGAAGCATTGGGGATCAAGAACTTTTCCAAGAGAGACAGTACATCATTGCAGATATCTCTTAGCTCGGTCTCAATTTTTTCTTTGTATTCTCGAGCCATCTGCTGTTTTTTCTCAGCACCTTCTGTCTTTTGCTCAATACTTGAGATGACCCTCCAAGATTACCTACGGGCTCCTACAACATTTTTATAAGCAACCGAGAGAAGATTCCTCTCCTCATTGGATAATTCAGCTCCTTGCTCAGTGACAGACTTCATGCAGGCTGCCATGTCATCATATCGCTCAGCCTGCTCGGCCAGTTTGGCCTTCTGCACCAGCTCATTTTTATCCATGACTGGATGGTCTGTGGCCGGAGTGGGTGGCGGCGGGCGGACGGGCGGACAGGGGACTCAGCAGTCTCTCCAAATTTTTAATTCACTTAATTTTTAGATTCACTTGTTGATAGATATGTATTTGTTGTTCATAATTTTTTGGCTTTTACCTTTTTCTTCTTCCTCTTCTAAAAGAGTACCCTTCAGCATTTCATATAACACTGGTTTGGAGTTGATGAACTCCTTTAGCTTTTTCTTCTGTGAAGCTCTTTATCTGCCCTTCAATTCTGAATGATAGCTTTGCTGGATAGAGTATTCTTGGTTGTAGGTTCTTGCTATTCATCACATTGAATATTTCTTGCCACTCCCATCTGGCCTGCATCGTTTCTGTTGAGAAATCAGCTGACATTTGTATGGGTGCTCCCTTGTAGGTAATGAACTGTTTTTCTCTTGCTGCTTTAATATTCTCTGTCTTTTGCTCTTGGTATTTTAATTATGATGTGTCTTGGTGTAGTCTTCTTTGGATTCCTTTTATATGAGGTTCTGTGTGTTTCCTGGACTTGTAAGTCTATTTCTTTTACCAGATGTGGGAAGTTTTAAGTCATTATTTCTTTAAATAGGTTTTCAGTATCTTGCTCTTTCTCTTCTTCTGGCACCCCCACAATTCTGATGTTGGTATGCTTGAAGCTGTCCCAGAGGCTCCTTACATTATCTCCACATTTTTGGATTCTTTTCTCTTCTTGCTTTTCCAGTTGAGTGTTTTCTGCTTCTTTATATTTTTAATTTTTGACTTGATTCTTGCCTTCCTCTAGTCTGCTGTTAGGACTCTGTATAATATTTTTTATTTCAGTCAGTGTCTCTAGTTGGTCCTTTTTCATCTCTTGAGACTTGCTAAATTTATCCATCATCTCTAGTTGGATCTTTTGCATCTCTAGTTGGTCCTTTTGTGTCTCCTCTTGGGACTTGATAAATTTATCCATCTTTTCTAGCATATTCTTTAAAAACCTTATAAGCATGGTTTTGAATTCTCTATCCAGTCGTTTTTCCCCTCCATTTCTTTTGTTTGTTATCCCTTCCCTTGTCTCAGCATTTTCACTATGCCGGGGAAACTTCTGTGTTGAATTCAGCCTTATGATACCAGACTTGCAAAACCGAAGAAGCCTCTGTTGAGCTTGGGATGGGTGGAGTCTCAGGGCTTAAGGGACTGCCTTGCCTTCCAGTCGGCCCCACCCTCCATGGCCCCTGAGTCTCATGTGACTGGGTAATCGCTGGAGCGGTCCTTGTGCTCGTGCATCCGAAGTGCCTCTAGACTGCTGCCTTTCCAGCTCCCCTGCGCACCAGGACCACACGAGTCTAGATCTTCAGGGTTTCGCCTGAAACAGGGGCTTAGTGGAGTCAGAAGTGGCACAATTGGTGAAAGCCAGCAGCACAATCAGCAATCTGTCCTCTGCACAGTGCTGTGCGCGCCACCAGACCTCTGATCTTTTGCAACTCCCCTAAATTTCCGTGCATCTCTCCCTGTCACAGTCCTAACTCCCCCCGTATGAGTTTCGGCTAGATCTGGGGTTTAGTGTCGTAAGATAAGGGGTTCAATGCCATTGGGAGTCTTCCTTTCCCTCCCGCCAGAGAAAGCCAGCCAGGTACTCCGGCACCCGCTCTCTCAGCACTTGTCTCTGTACCTCAGCTTTTTGCAGCTCCTCTGGGTTTCTGTGAGCCCCTCTCTTTCCTTCTAGCTGTAGAACTTACACTCAGCCAGCTTTCCTGTGGTTCTGGATGATGTCCGTTCTGTCTTTTAGTTGTAGTTTTGAAATTGTTGTGCGAGGCAGCAGTGTAGGTGTTTACCTATGCCACCATCTTGGATTCTCCTCTCATCGATGTTTCTAACTCTCCCTCTCCCTTCCATTTTAAAAAATCAATAAAATATATATATATTTTTAAAGTAAACACATAAAACAAAAAAGAATAAAAACTGAATGGGCAGAGAAACATCATAAGAATAGATTGAGGAGGAACTAATAATAACAAAAAAAAGAGACAAGACCCCTAAGGCTCAAAACTCATCTTTATTGGAAAGACAACAGCCTGTCTCCTATCTTCATGGGGAAGGAGGGCTGGAATACCGTCTTCCATATGTACACTCATCAGAATCATCCAAGAGAAGGTGTCCCCAATTGTGGGGACTAAGTGCATGGGAACAAAGTCCCTTTTCTCTCTGGACTCAGTTTTCTCATTTGTAAAATGGGCTCAGGGGAAACCCCATGCTGCAGAGCTTCTCACCAATGCTGACAACATCTGATTCAGAAGGATGAGGTGGGGAGACCTAACCAAGGGGGGGTACTGCCCATCCTGGCTGGGTTCCCATGGCCTCTTCCACTTCCCTCCCCACCCAGTGCCTCTCCTCTGGCACTGAGGTGGTTACGTGGCCTCAGGCCCAGGAGACAGGAGGCCACCCCCAAAGCCCACCTCACGGTACTGGTTAGGGAACATGTTGCTGCCCACAAGGCTGGCAGTGCCCCCATCCCCAGGGACTGGAGCCTTGTATGAGTCCAGTGTCATTGGCTCAGGGCCCGATGGCTCCCCGATGATGGCCCCTGTAACTCCATTGCCTGAGACAGCGCTGGCAAGAGGCGGAGCAGGGGGCAGCATGTCCAGCATGGTGAAGAGGGCAGGGTTTGTGGTTTCATAGGGAAAGCCATCGTCCAGGAGGTCTGGTCCACCAGGGGGCTCCAGGCCAGGGAGGGACACAGTGCTGGGGAAGAAGTCGGAATCAGGCAGCAGGGCTGACGGTGGGAGGAATGGGCCTGCAGGGATGAGAAGAGAGAGAAGAAAGTGTGGTAACTTTAGAGTCAACTTCTGGCCAGGCCCTAACTCCAATGGCCAGTCCCAGGCGAAATGTGTAGTCAGTTGTGGCCTCTTTTGAATCCCAAGGAGAACCAGGGTTGAAACAATACTGCAACGCTGGGGAGTTTTCCCTGAGAATGAGGAAGGAGAATGGGCTCAACAGCTCCTCCCTCCCCCCCAAATATAAAGACAATCCAAAAAGTGAAATATCCACACCATCTGAGAAGTCGCCAGACCCCAAAGCCCAATTATGCTTATCTCAGAAAGAAACACAGGGCTGCTGGGATTTTATTTCCCAGCATCCCTTGCAGCTCGATATGGACCCTGCCTATGTTCTGCTGGCTGGAATGTGGGCAGGATGGCTGAAGCTGCAACAGACATTTGGACTATGACATGGAAACTGAGTTGAAAAAGGCAGAAGCTTGGGATGATGATAATCATGTAGCCACCAAACCATCCTTTGGACTGTGTTTATGTGAAAGGACAAATAAATTCTGTCCTATTGAAACCTCGGTTATGTTGGGTTTTGCTGTGAATACAATTAAACATGATCATAACAAATGAGGGTGAAAAGGCTGGACATTAGTTACCAGTTGCAGTGGGGTGGGAGGGACAACAAATGGTACTTGCAATACCCAGGGTGGACTGGCTGAAATGTCCAGGCTGGACTGATTGAGTGGTTGGTAGCTGGCTGGGAGCTGGGCGCCCAGGGACAGTGGGGTGTCAGGGACAGCGGGGTGTCAGGGACAGAGCTAGTGGTTAGCAGGTGGGAGGTCTCTGATGGCAGCCAGATAAGACAACAGTTCATGGGAACTGGAGACTGGCATGTGAGTTGAGATGAAGCAGAGGGAGAAGAGGCCAGAGGGTGGTCAGGCTAGAAGGGCTCTGAACTTGAGGTTGGCTGGCTCTGACAGCCATCCCCAGTTATCCACCTCCTACTCCCTGGTACCTGTTTCACACCCATCATCACTAATCCATACTGATGCTCAGATGCCGGGCTCCATCACAGATTAACTGTGTGACCTTGGACAAAAGACTTTTCCTCTCTGAGCTTCAGTGTTTTTCACCAGTAAAACGTGGGCTGGGAAGAATGATAGCAGCCACCTTGCAGGGCGACTGTGCAGATTAAATGAGAAAAGACACACAAAGCACTTTTGCGGCTGTCATATATTGTCTGTAAAATACATATACAGTATTAAATTTTAAAAGGCCAATGAGATAGGTGTGTGGTGAGATTTTCCAGGCACACCTCTGAGGCTCTGAGAGGCAGAGCAACTTCGTGAAGGTCACACAGCAAGTAGATGGTTCAGTGCAGATCAGAACCTCCAAACTTCATCCAGAATGGCCATTCTTCCCACTTTATGTGGCTAGCTAAGTGGGATGTCACTGTGGAAGCTTTGAGGGGGGCAGAAGAAGGCAGAAAAGCAGGGCTGCAGCTCACCCTCAGCCCATCCCAGGAGGGGGGCGCAGGCACAGAGCTGGGACCCACCTGAGCCATGGCTGGGCAGGAACTGGTCCAGGAAAGCTGGTTTTTTCCTCCGTCGCTTGCTCTCGATGCCATGGGGGTCTGCAAGAAGGCAGAGGTGAGGACCCCTAGACCCAACAGCTCCTCTTCCCCAGCCTGCGGCAGGGCAGGACAGTGGGCCCAGGCATCCCCTCCCAGGGACCTGGAGATGGGTGTGAGAAGGGGCAAAGGGAACATACCAGAACTGTTTAGCTCTCCAAGGACGTCGGGCATCCCCCGTTTCCGCTTCTTGTCCACGCCGTAGCTGTCTGTTCAGAAGATATCAAGGACATACAGAGTAACCCATCAATAAGAACAATTAAGAATTTTAGAGGCCATTTAGAATGTTGTTTGAGCTGTTCTAATTCTTGACCAACCCTTGCAAACAGCCGTCCATATCTTAACCAGAATAAAACACAAGTCCATTCTAACCAAGCTGGTCTTTATTGTTCCTGGAACACCCCAGGCACTATCCTGCCTCAGGGCCTTTGCACTTGCTAGTCTAGCTGCTTAAAACATTCTTCCTCACCCTGGCCAGTGTTTCTCAGTGGTTAGAGGGTCAGCCCAAGCACCCAAAGGTAGCAGGTTTGACTCCTGGTCAAAGGCACGTACTTAGGTTGGAAGTTCTATCCCCTGCCTGATCCCTGTCACATTCAAAAGGCTACCAATTGATGTGTCTCTCTCATCTCTCATCTCTCTCTTTTTCTTTCTCTCTCTCTCCCCCTCTCCCCTCTTTCTCTCCTTTCTTCCTCCCTCCCTTCCACTCTCTCTCTAAAAAAAAAAAAATTAATGGAAAACCATCCTTGGGTGAGGATTAAGAAAACAAAGAAACACTCTTCCTCAACTCCCACCCCTTCCCTGGAGAACTACTTATTCATCCTCCCACCTTCAGCTCAGCTGTCCCCTCCTCCAGGAAGCCCTCCTTGACCCCTAAGTCTGGGTCAGGTGCCCCCTCTGGGCAATCGGAGTCCCCTGAGCAATCCCTCCCCAGTCCTGCCCACTCTGTTTGTCACTGTATGTGAATGGGTCTGCCCTCCACAGGTCTGATAATTATGAGGGAAGGCCTGGGGCTATTTGGTCACCACTATGTCCTAGCACAGGGCCAGGCATAAGCAGCATGATGCAGGGAGTGATGATTAAATCCTCCCCCAAGCCCTGGCTAGCCTGGCTCAGTGGAGAGAACATCCGCCTGTGGACTGAAGGGTCCCAGGTTTGAGTATGGTCAAGGGCACATGCCTGGGCTCAATTCCCAATGGGGGGCGTGCAGGAGGCAGCTAATCAATGATTCTCTATCATCTCTGATGTTTCTAACTCTCCTTTCCTTTTCATTCCTCTCTGAAAGCAACAAAAAAATATATTTTTTTAAATCCTCCCCCAAATGCCATGAGGTGGGTACTATCATTATCTCCATTTTGCACAAAAGAAGAGTGAGATACTGAGAGGCCAAGGTCACATAGCCAGGAAGTGGCAGAACTGGGATTCAAACCCCAGTCTATCCAGCTCTAAGCCTGCATTCTACTTCTGCCTCTTCCCCTTTCCCTTTGAGTTGCCCCAAGCAAGGTCAAAGGCCTAGTCTCTGGGGGGTTAGAGGGGTAGGAAGGATTGCCCTGCGTTGCTGTGGTTACCATGGTCCCGAGGCAGGTATGTGAAGGGCAGAGGCTCGCTGCAGACCCCGTCAGTGAGCCGCTGTAGGAAGACATTGACTGTCACAGGTTCGACGATCTCCAGGTCCTCGTAGGGCGGAGTCTTGAACACGATGGCAATCTGGCGGTGCACGTCGGCCTGGGAGAAGTCAGCCCGGCCTTCCCAGGAGGCACTGCTGAATACCACTGATATATCCTCTGTGGGTAGTTGGGACATCAGCTGAGCAAGTACACTGGCCCTCAGTCTCCTCCCAAATCAATATTAATATGCCTAAAAACAAAACTAATCATTGTGGTACCTTCTGTTGAGTACCTATAGTATGACACATTGATAGTCACTATCAATTATGATACAGTATCTCATTTAATCCTTTTAACAACCCGAAAGGCAGCTAGAATTAACATTCCCCTGGGTCAGGGGTCCCCAAGACCACCGTCAGATTCAGTGATTCACAAAGGGGACTCGCAGGACTCAGCATACAGTCTGTATTCATGGCTGTGATGTATTATTATAGCAAAGGGATATCAGGTGCCCTCGGGAAAGGAAAAGGGTGCCTGGAGCGAGTCCGGAGGAAACCAGGCTCAAGCTCCACGAGCCCTCTCCCGGTGAAGTCACACCGGACATGGCAATCCCCCAGGAACAAAAGGTGAGGACACACACGAAATGCTGTCTGTCAGGGACGCTCCTTAGAGACTCAGAGCCCAGGTTTTCATTGGGGGCTGGTCACCTAAGCACCCTGTGCCTGTCACACACCGAAAGGCCAGGCTCCCTAAAGGAAAGCAGGTGCTCCACACAAACCACGCTGCTCATACCAACAGTGCAGACACAGTGAGCCACTTTTACCCTCAAGGAATGGGAGGACACTCTCAAAACACAAGTGCCCAGAAGCCAGCCGAGGGCCGACTTTTGTAAGCAGCTCTTTCAAAGGATAAGGGTCTCAGATCTGCTATGTTCACTCTTTTCCACACACCCACTTAAATTTTTTTATTGATTTTAGAGAGAAATGAAGGAAGGGAGGGAGGGAGGGAGGGAGAGAGAGAGAGAGAGAGAGAAATTTGTTGTTCCGCTTATTTATGCATTCACTGGTTGATTCTTATATGTGCTCTGACTGGGGATTGAACTCACCACCTTGGCATAATCAGGATGACGCTCTAACCAAGTGAGTTTCTCAGCCAGGAAGACATACCTACTTTAACGATGTAGAAACTGAGGCTTGGAGAGATTAAGAAACTTGCCTAAGGTCACACAGCCAATAGGGAATAGTCAGGATCAGTATGCTACTCTGCCTGTTCATCTTTTTCTTGTCTTATTGCATTGCCTCTCTCATCACACTAACACCACATACTGAGGCTTTCCACACACTTTGCTTGAAACTCACAGAAACCCTATGAAGAAGGGAGCCCATTACACAGAGGAGGAAGCAACGACACAGAGAGGTGACGTCACTTGTCCAAGGACACACAGCCCACACCTGGTAGAGCCACGATGGGAACCCAGGCAGGTAGAGCTCTTCACCAGCAGCTCTGCTGTGGTTTGGGGAAGTTGTCTGACATCTCTATAACTAGCTTCCTCCCTGAACAGAGGAAAAACCATAGTGCCTACCTCAGGAGGTTCTAAGATGACTAAACAAACCACTCAATGGAAGGGGCTTAGAAGAAGAGTTAGTATATAATAGGTGCTCAATCCATGTTAAGTATGAGTAATCCTATTAGCATTGTGTAAAATACTAACTCCAGGCCTGGTGCAAAGACAATCCTCAGTAAATGCTAACTCTTTTTAAAAAAAATATTTTTATTGATTTCAGAGAGGAAGGGAGAGGGAGAGAAAGATAGAAACATCGATGAGCGAGAATCACCGATTGGCTGCCTCCTGCACTTCCACTCCACTGGGGATCGAGGCTGAAGCCCAAGCATGTGCCCTCAACCGGAAATGAAACTGGGACCCTTCAGTCTGCAGGCCGATACTCTATCCACTGAGCCAAACCGGCTAGGGCCGTGGTTGGCAAACTGTGGCTCTCGAGCCACATACGGTTCTTAGGTCCCTTGAGTGTGGCTCTTCCACAAAATATCACGGCCTGGGCGAGTCTATTTTGAAGAAGTGGCATTAGAAGAAGTTTAAAAAAATTGGCTCTCAAAAGAATTCAGCCCAAACTGGTTTGGTTCAGAGAATAGAGCATCGGTCTGCAGACTAAAAGGTCCCAGGTTCAATTCCGGTCAAGGGCATGTACCTTGGTTGCAGACATATCAACAGTAGGGGGTGTGCAAGACGCAGATGATTGATGTCTCTCTCTCATTGATGTTTCTAACTCCCTATCTCTCTCCTTTCCCCTCTGTAAAAAATCAATAAAATACATTTTAAAAAAATAAAAGAAATTTCAATCGTACAGTTGATATTTGGCTCTGTTGACTAATGAGTTTGCCAGCCACTGGGCTAGGACAATGCTAACTCTTTTTTAAAAAAATATTTTCTCAAATATCTTTTTTTAAAAATATATTTTATTGATTTGTTACAGAGAGGAAGGAAGAGGGTTAGAGAGTTAGAAACATTGATGGGAGAGAAACATTGATCAGCTGCCTCCTGCACACCTCCCACCTCCCACTGGGGACATGCCTGCAACCAAGGCACATGCCCTTGACAGGGAATCGAACCTGGGACCCTGGAGTCCACAGGCCTATGCTCTATCCACTGAGCCAAACTAGTTAGGGCCAATGCTAACTCTTTTTTTTTTTTTTTAAGCAATGCTAACTCTTTATAGTGCACCGGTTGGGCAGTTGGAATCCCTCATCATCCTACCAGTGACTCATTTTAGGGATGAGGAAATAGAGGCGCAGGTAGGGGAGTACCTCCCTGAGATCAGCCAGTGAGTAAATGATGGAACAGGACTCATACCTGTCTTTAATTATTCACCCACCCCTGGTCCCAACTTCCAGGTCACTCACAATCTCCTTGGCTTTCCTCAGATCTCAGTTCAAATGTCACCTACTCCGGGAAGCCTTCCCAGATGCCTAGACCATGTGTGGTCTTCTTGTTGTTCAGCCTCAGCCCTTTGTCTTCTTTCCTCTCGGCATGATGCACATGGGCAATTTGTATTTCTTTCCCTTTTCCCCACTGAACCAAGAGCCCTGTGAGGACCGGGCCTGGGCCTGTCTCTGCCATCATTGTCCCACCACAGAGGAGCCATCCAACAACCATCTGTTCATTTATTCAAAAAATCCTAGGACTCTCCTACTTCTGAGTATATAGCCAAAGAACTGAAGACAGGTGCTCATACAAAAACTTGTACATAAATATTTGCAGCAGCACTGTTCAGAATGGCCAAAAGTTGGAAACAACCCAAATGCCCATCAATAGATGAATGGATAAATTAATGTGGTAGATTCATACAATGCAATATTATTCGGCCATAAAATGAAATGAAGCACAGACACATTAAAACAGGGATAGCTGTGACTGGTTTGGCTCAGTGGATAGAGTGTCAGCCTGTGGACTGAAGGTCTCGGTTTCGATTCCAATCAAGGGCATGTACCTTGGTTGCAGGCATATCCCCAATAGGTGGTGTGCAGGAGGCAGCTGATCGATATTTTTCTCTCATCGATGTTTCTAACTCTCTATCACTCTCCCTTACTCTCTGTAAAAAAATCAATTAAAAAAAACAACGGATAAACCTTGAAAACATTATGCCACGTGAAGGAAGCCACATGTACAAGGTCACGTATTAATAGAATTCCATTGATGTGAACAGGCAAATCTGTAGAGAGAAAACAGATTCGTGGTTGCCAGGACCTGGAGGAGGAAGGAATAGGGAGTGACTGCTAATGGGTATGAGAGTTCTTTCTTCCCTCCCTTCCTTCTTTCCTTCCTTCCTTCCTTTCTTCCTTCCTTCCTTCCTTCCTTCCTTCCTTCCTTCCTTCCTTCCTTCCTTCCTTTTTTGTGTGTGTATGTATAGTATGTGGATACGGTTTCCTTCTGAGGTATGAAATTGTTCTGGAATTAGATAGTGGTGGTGGCACAACTTTGTGAATATATTAAATGCCACTGAACTGTATATTTAAAACACTTAAGCCGAAACTGGTTTGGCTCAGTGGATAGAGCATCAGCCTGTGGACTGAAAGGTCCCAGGTTCAATTCCAGTCAAGGGCATGTAACTTGGTTGTGGGCACATCCCCAGTAGGGGGTATACAGGAGACAGCTTATTGATGTCTCTCATGGGTGTTTCTAACTCTCTTTCCCTCTCCCTTCCTCTCTGTAAAAAATCAATAAAAATATATATTAAAAAAATTTTTTTAAGTGAGCCTTGTAGCCAAAAAAAAAAAAAGTAAAACAAGCCAAAACTATTTGGCTCAGTGGATAGAGCGTCAGCCTGTGGATTGAAAGGTCCCAGGTTCGATTCTGGTCAAGGGCACGTACCTTGGTTGCAGGCACATCCCCAGTGGGAGGTGTGCAGGAGGCAGCTGATCGATGTCTCTCTCTCATCGATGTTTCTAACACTCTGTCCCTCTCCTTTCCTCTCTGTAAAAAATCAATAAAATATATATATTTTTTAAAAAGTAAAACAAGTTTTTTCCTGGTGACCTCATGATCTCTTGTGTGCTTGGCCCTGGCCTGGGTGGTTCTAGGGACCCAGTTTCTCACTAGCACAGTGCCAGGTTCTGCCCGCTTGACACAGTGGGAAAGACAGACATTAACTATATAATCCCACAACCTGAGAAAGGATGGGGGGCCTTGTGGCTGTGGCAGGCTCTCCCACTCTCCTCCCCTCTTACTGCCCTCTTACCCCATCGCCCCACTGTTCTTCCAACAATCACACCTGTTTCTGCCCCAAGGCCTTAGCAGGGCTGTTCCTTGTGCTGGAACATTCTTCCCCATGCAGCAACACAGATCATTCATGGCTCCAATGTCATCTTCCAAGAGAGGTCCTTCATGGCCCTCCCTGGGAAGATTGTGCCCCACCACCCCTCCAGCCATTCTTCTCCATCCTCTTTCTCAGTATCATTTTTCTCCAAATACTACCTTTTCACATCTTCCTGAATTGTTTTCAACTCTATTATGTTTCCTCCCAGGGAAAATGAACAGCAAGGTGCCTGGATTCAAATCCTGTCGCTACCTGCTTAGCTGTGTGACCTTTCACCAGTTACATCATCTCTTTTCTGCTCAGTTCCTCATCTGTAAATGGAGATTATAATAATCAGCTCGACCTCATAGAACTATTAGGCGATTAGATGATCTAATGAATGATGCGTGCAAAGTGCTTACAGCAGAGCTTGGTCTCCAGTCAGAACAAGAAAAGTCTCAGCCCTGCTTTGTTACTGTCGCGGTGCTGTTATTTATAATAGGGTAGCATGATAGAAAATGCAAAGGGTGCAGATGAGACACAGAGTGTCCCTACAAAATGTACTTACATTTTAACAGCTGGTAGCTGCTCAGTTTTGAAAGTGAAATGTATTTCAATAAACACTGCCTTTATAATTATTCGAAGTGTATGTATAGATTTTGGAGGGGCACTATATATATACAATAAAAGGGAAGTTTCCCTCCTGCTGTCTCAGAGACAGGCAATCCTCAGTAGAGGTTTTTTAATTTTATTTTAATTTTTAAAACATAGTTTTATTTATTTCAGAGAGGAAAGGAGAGAGAGACAGAAACATCAATGTTAAGAATCATTGATGGGCTGCCTTCAGCATGCCACCTACTGGGGATTGAGCCCGCAACCCGGGCATGTGCCCTTGACCGGAATCAAACCCAGGACCCTTCAGCCCACAGGCCAATGCTCTGAGCAAAACCAGCCAGGGCTATTTTTTTTTTTTTAGGAGTGTGTGAGTCAGGGGTCTCCAGAACCAGAGAAGGGACAGGATGTGTATGTGTGAGAGAAACAAAGACAGAGGGACAGATACAGCAAGAGATGAGACAGAATCAGAGAGAGAAAGGGAGAAAAAGGGAAGCAGGCAGAGGGACACAGAGAGACAGAGAGAAAAAGAGTGGAGGGTTTCTGAAGAAACCTATTCGAAGAAGGGACATTTGAACAGACGTGAGTGACATGGTGAGATGCTCCTCCCATCATCCTCTGTTGTCCTCCATTTTCTTCAGCCAGAGCCCTTATCACAACCATTATAAAGCATTTATTTGTGCAACTTCATGATTTTTGTATCAGCCTCCCAGACAGTGAGCTCGTGGTGGCGAGGTCTGCATGTACTTGAATGAGTGAGTGACTCAGGAAGTGAATGAACCAATCGGCTGTGTCTGATTTAAAACCAAAGTTCTGGATTCTTCCGTCCCACAGCCAATGCTCCAGCTCCTCCTGGGCTCCCCATAAGCCGGCAGACCCCCTGGGCCTGCTGGCTGCCCCAGGCCCCTCACCTTTCTGCACCTTGTCACACAACAGGTAGAGCTCCTCACCACCTGTGCACTGCCCGCTCTCCTTGTTGATCCGGCAGATGCGAAGCTCGGATGTATTTGTGGACTCTGGGAAGGAGCATGAGGAAGTGGTACATAAGAAAAAATAGGAACTCAGTCACCAAATCCTTACCAGGTACCCCATGGTGCCCACCCTGGGCTGGGGAGAGGTGGGAGATAAGAGGATCTAGGGCACCTTTCCCCCCCCCTCCCCGGAACTCATGGTTGGGGTGGAAAAAGAAGCCACTCAGACAAGAGGGGGTTAATGGGCAATCACAAGTCCTCCATGCTGAGGTCAGGTGAGTGTCTGGCTTAAAGAGAGACTCTCAGAATTTAAGGAGAGTTGGCAGGGTCAGGCATCAGCACCAATTCTTAGATGAGGGTTAATGTCCTGAAACCTGTAGTGGACACCTGCTGTTTTACCACTACCAGCCCTGGTCCTTCTTCTACTAACTGCCCCCCAATTTTCTTTGGAGGAGCCACTCCTCATCTCAGTCATGGGGGTTGGGTAAGGCTGAGTCCACTCCCTAGTTCAGCAGTGAGCATGTGCCTCAGATCTGGCCAATCATAACATCACCTCCTTCTGGCCACAGCTGATTGGTCAGAGAGAACACATGACCAACCTCAGGCCAATGGGAGACAGCCCTGAGACTTTGAGCAAAACTATTAGGAGAGGGGGAAAGGTGCTAACCTGGTAGGATATAAGTCTAGGGCTGCACACAATTATCTTGCCCCCAGATGGGATGGCATTGCCAAGAATGACTCTAACATGGAGGAAGCATAGCTGGAGAGGACACAGACCCCTAATGACATCTCTGAGAACCTGGATACAGCTACACCTGAAGCACTGTGCTACTTCTAGATTTTTTTTTAGTTAATGGAACAAATTCAACTTTTTTTTCTTTCGGCCCATTTGAGTTGGGATTCTATTACTTGCATACATAGTAGCCCTGATTGAAGTAATAGCCTTCCCCATTTTAATGCTTATGGCAGTCACTGTAAGCTGGCTAAAACCTAGCAGCCATTCCCAACCCCCTCTTCCAAGCCTTTTCCCCCCATATAGGATTAAAACCTAAATACTTTCTTTCCCAGACTCCCTTGCAACCATGGAACCAAATCTGGCCAATGGGACATAAGCAGAAGTCTAACTTGAGTGGTGAACACAAACACAATATACAGATGATATATTATAGAATTGTATACCTGAAGCCTGTGTAATTTTTATTAGTCAATCGTATCTCAATAAAGTCAATTAAAAAAGGGGAGAGGGAAACTTGGCTGATGTGACTCAGTAGTTGAGCACTGACCCATGAACCAAAAGGTCACTGGTTAGATTCCTGGTCAGGGCACATGTCCAGGTTGCAGGCTGGATCCCCAGGTAGGGGAGTGCAGAAGGCAGCCCACGATGATGTTTCTCTTTCACCGATGTTTCTATTTCTCTATCCCTCTCACTTTTCTCTCTAAAAATCAATAAGCCCTGACCAGTTTGGCTCAGTGGATAAAGCGTTGGTCTGTGGACTCAAGGGTTCCAGGTTTGATTCCAATCAAGGCATGTACCTTGGTTGAGGGCATGTACCCAGTAGGGAGTGTGCAGGAGGCAGCTGACCAATGTTTCTCTCTCATCGATGTTTCTTATGCTCTATCCCTCTTCCTTCCTCTCTGTAAAAAATCAATAAAATATATTTTAAAAATAAAAATCAGCCAAAAACCAGTTTGGCTTAGTGGATAGAGCGTTGGCCTTTGGACTGAAAGGTCCCAAGTTCCGGTCAAGGGCATGTATGTTGCGGGCACATCCCCAGTATGAGGTGTGCAGGAGGCAGCTGATCGATGTCTCTCTCTCATCGATGTTTCTAACTCTCTATCCCTCTTCCTTCCTCTCTATGAAAAATCAATAAAATATATTTTAAAAAATAAAAATCAATAAGACATTAAAAAGAAAAAAGAAAAAAAGAAGTCAATGGGGGAGATTTCTGGGAAATACATTGTTTTCTCTATAAAAGACAGAAATATTATTATTCATGCTGCCTCTTCGCTACGATAGCCTAGGACAGTTGTATAGGCCGTACATTCTACAATACTAGGAGGTCCCGCTTCCATAGGCCACATAGGAAATGCTGACCCCTGGAACTGTCAGTGGACAGCTTGCTCGCCATACAGGGTGACACTGCCCACCCCGCCTCAAATACAGACATGATAGCTGGAGCTGGAGCAGCCAGTTCATGACCACAAGGGGAAAGCAAAGAGAATCACAGAGCTGTTGAACCAGCTCCCTGATACTGCTGAGCAGCTCATTCCACAGGACCAGACTTCATAACTGAGACATACATACATAAAGAACTCCCACCCTAGCCCTAACCGGCTTGGCTCAGTGGATAGAGCATTGGCCAATGCATGGAAGGGTCCTGGGTTCCATTCTGGTCAGAGGCACATGTCTGGTTGCAGGCTTAATACAACAGTGGGGGGGTGCAGGAAGCAGCCAATCAATGAATCTCTCTCGCCAAACTGGTTTGGTTCAGTGGATAGAGTGTTGGCCTGCGACTGAAAAGTCCCAGGTTCGATTCCAGTCAAGGGCACGTACCTTGGTTGTGGGCACATCCCCAGTAGGAGGTGTGCAGGAGGCAACTGGTTGATGTTTCTCTCTCATCCATGTTTCTTTATCTTTCTCCCTTCCTCTCTGTGAAAAATCAATAAAATATATATTTTTTAAAAAGATTCTCTCTCACCATTGATATTTCTCTCTCTCTCCCCCTTCCTCTCTGAAATCAATAAAAATATATTCTAAAAAAAGAACTCCCATCCTAGCCAGTTTTGTTCAGTTGCTAACGTGTCAGCCTGAGGACTGAAGGGTCTTGGATTGGATTCCAGTCAAGGGCACGTAACTCGGTTGCAGGCTTTACCCCCAGCACTATTTGGGGCATGTGTGGGAGGCAACCAATCAGTGTGTCTCTCTCTGTCTCTCCCCCTCCCTTCCATTCTCTAAAAATCAATGGAAAAAAATATCTTCGGTGAAGATTAACAAAAAAGGAAGAAAGAAAGAAAGGAAGGAAGGAAGGAAGGAAGGAAGGAAGGAAGGAAGGAAGGAAGGAAGGAAGAAAGAACCCCATGTTGGTTCGTCCTTTATATGTGGGGCTCTTTGGTACCGGCAGCCAAGGACAGTCCTATGACCACAGCACCCTTGACTCACTCTTGTCATAGACGGGCTCAGAAAGCACAGGCTCCATCTGGCACATCTGCCCCTGTTGGTCCCTGTAAGAGGCCTGGAAGCAGATCCTCACAACGTTCATGTCCACCTCCTGATGGTTCTTCAGGGAGCCAGCTGTGAGAGAGACATGGGAAAGCTGAGGGTCGGGGTTGGCAGCCTGGTCGGGGATGGGGGAGAGAGAAGGACTGGAGGAGATGGTGAGGCCCAGAGAAGGCAAAGGGAGGGGAGTGGGAAGAGGGGGTGGGGGTCTGAGCTCACCATTATACGGGTCGATGCCCAGCTGGATTTTCCGCTCTATGGCAGCCTCGATCTCCTTCTTCCTCACACACTGGATGCCCAGGTTGTTAAAGCTGTGTGGGGGTAGATGGGAAGGGAGGTCATCACCAGGGGGCAGGTGTAGCTCTAACCCCCAGAAGGACTCCAGCAAATGATCCCTGCCTTGGGGTGCACAGTCTCAGAGGCTGAGGCACCCTGGGCCCGCGTCCCCGCTTTGAAGGGGTCTAGGGTTCAAACCCTCCAGGAGTGTCAACACTGGCCAACCTCAAATGAAACAGCAGCACAATGCCAATTTTTATGAACTCATCCAAACAGCAACAATCAAAGCATGTGCCTGTACCCTCTGCCAGTGAGGTGGTGGAGAAGCAGCCAACTCTTGCCCCCTGCTGTGAGGCTGGAATGTGCTCCAGCAATTACACATTGGAGGACGATCTGGCAGTATTCATTCATTCCTCAAATATTTTCTGAGCACCTACCATGTGCCAGGCATGTGCTACGCACCGGGGGATATAGCAGGAAACAAGAGAGACAAAACCCCTGCTCTTACTAAATGTATAGATCACTGAGAGTATACATGTACCCACCTGGAGCTGCAATTTCATTTCTAGGGATTTATTCCAGAGAAGAAATAATCTGTACGTCAAGCAATTCATTGCAACCCTGTTTATCATAGAAGCACAAGAGACTGAAACCACTGTAGGTGCCCATTAATAGAGGACTTGCTAGGCTGGTGTTGCTCAGTGGTTGAGCATCAGCCTCAGGTCACAATTCAATTCCCAGTTAGGGCACATGTCTGGGTTGTGGGCTCTATCCCCAGCCTGGGGGGCATGCATGAGGCAGCAGATCAATGATTCTCTCTCATCAGTAATGTTTCTATCTTTCTCCCTCTCACTTCCTCCCTGTTCTATATATTGATATCAAATCACTGTGTGCATTCACACATTGGAATATTATGCAGCCAGTAAAAAGAATCAGGCAGCTCTAAATATTCTGAAAGGCACAATCTCCAAGATGTACTGGAACACAAAAATGAGGTTCAAGTGTCCGCTATTATTTAGAAGGAGAGAAAAAATATATCTATACAGAGCATGTTTTAGTTGCCTCCTGGAAGACCAAAGAGGAAAGAAATTCATTTTTCACTGCACACTCTTTCTGAACCTTTTCATTTTTTATTTATTAAAAACATATAAATTATAAAGTGACAGAACGGGCCTGCAGGTAAGCCAGGTCTTGGGTCAGATCCCAGCTCTCCAATGGCTCTCTGTAGCCCTGCAACTTCTCAGAGCCTCAGTTTCCTCCACAACAAAACGGAGATAAATAGAACAATGTGAACGTGTGGGGCGGGGCCACAGGCCAGAGGAAATCCCCCCACTGCCCCAGGCCTCATCCCCTCAGCGAGGAGATGCAATTGGGAGAGTCTGGCTAAGCGGGGCCTTGCCCTGAGGTCTCCCTGGGTGATTCTTAGCACCTCAGAATCTCCATGACCAAGAGCAAAGGGTCTGGGGTCAGGGCTGGGTACCTGTGCCGGGGGCTGACATGAGGCCGGAGCCGCACCCTGCAGACGCCGTCGGTGCAGTCTTTCCCCACGAGGCTGTGGGGGTGCACGCGATGAGGCCAGTCCTTCCACACCAGGCATGCGGTCACCTCCACCTCCCGCAGCCCTCCACAGTCCCGGAGCTGCAGGAAGACAGGTGCTCTTTTGGGGGTTCCATCGTAGATAGCTGCATCTATCCAAACTCCCTGGGGATCCCTGGGTAGGTCCCCACTCCCTCCCCCTAGAGTGATGGATGGGTGTTTGCTTAAAACTCCTCTGAGGTCCTCAATCTGAGACTTCCAGCTGGTGCCCGGAGGGCCTTGTAACATGTTCACTGCCTTCAGGTGTGCTTCCTTTGGCCACTGAGACTTTTAAAAATTGGATGCCGCCACAATCGGTTTGGCTCAGTGGATAAAGCATCAGCCTGCGGACCGAAGGGTCCCGGGTTCGATTCCGGTCAGGGGCATGTATGTACCTTGGTTGCGGGCACATCTCCAGAGTGGGGCGTGCAGGAGGCAGCTGATCGATGTCTCTCTCCCATCGATGTTTCTAACTCTCTATCCCTTTCCCTTCCTCTCTGTAAAAAAAATCAATAAAATATATTTTTAAAAAAATAAAAATTGGATGCCTACCAGGTCTCTTAGGACTGCCCACAGATAATATCCTTCTGACAAGGACGGAAAGGCACCTTTACAGTGTCCACCACCTTAACCAGGTGACCAAAGTCAGCATCACCGATACTGGGCCCAGGTGACTCAGGCATGTCAATGACTGGGAAGGACACACTATCACGGCTGTGACAGCCCTTCCAGAAGTGCATCACCTGAATCTAATTGTGAGGAAGCACCAGACAAACCCAATTGCAGGTCACCAGATAAAAAATATCAGTGTCGCCGAAACCAGTTTGGCTCAGTGGATAGAGCGTTGGCCTGCAAACTGAAAGGTCCCAGGTTCAACTCTAGTCAAGGGCATGTATCTTGATTGTGGCACATCCCCAGTAGGGGGCAGCTGATCGATGTTTCTCTCTCATGCATGTTTCTAACTCTTTATCCCTCTCCCTTCCTCTGTGTAAAAAATCAATAAAATACATTTAAATATATATATATATCAGTGTCGCCGAAACCGGTTTGTCTCAGTGGATAAAGCATCGGCCTGTGGACTGAAGGGTCCCAGGTTCGATTCCAGTCTGAGGCTTGTGCCTTGGTTGCAGGCACATCCCCAGTGAGGGTGTGTGCAGGAGGCGGCTGATCGGTGTTTCTCTCTCATCGATGTTTCTGGCTCCCTGTCTCTCTCCTTTCCTCTCTGTAAAAAGTCAATAAAATATATTTTAAAAAATATTAGTGTCATGAAAGGTGATAAAAAGATGGGTGTGGCCCTAGCTGGGGTTGCTTTGGTTAGAGTGTTGACTCACACACTGAAGGGTCGTGGTTTGATTCCTGGTCAAGGACAGGTACCTGGGTTGCAGGTTCCATTTCAGGGCATGTGAGGGAGGCAACCAGTCAACGTCTCTCTCCCTCCCTTTCTCCATTCCACTGTCTCTAAAAATTTAATGGAAAAAATATCCTTGGGTGAGCATTAATAACAATAAAAAGATAGGTGTCATATTTTGGATTAAAGGAAAATAAATATGTATTTTGAGCTGGCTGGTAGTTCCATAGAGTGTACACAAGTAACTAATAAACAAAATAGGTTTGGAGGCATGGAATCATGGCACAGACTGCTGGAACTCAAGGGGAAGAGGAGGGGCAGGGAGAAATTAACCAAATAACTTATATGCATATATGCATAGCCTATAGATAGAGACAATAGCATGGTGAATGCCTGGTGGGATGGGAACTGGTAGAAGGGGCAATGGAGGAAAAATGGGAGACATCTATAATACTCTCAACAATAAAGATAAGTAAATAAAAATTTATCAAGCTGTATACTTAAGAATTGATCTTAACAAATGTAAAGATAAAATATGATAATATATAAGTTTATTATATTAAATGTAATATAACTTCATATTCAAGGTTAATTTGACTAAGTTAAACGTTAATTTGATATTTAAAATTACACTTAGCCAAAACCGGTGTGGCTCAGTAGATAGAAAGCGTCAGCCTGCAGACTGAAAGGTCCCAGATTCGATTCTAGTCAAGGGCATGTACCTTGGTTGTGGGCACATCCTCAGTAGGGGGCGTGCAGGAGGCGGCTGATCGATGTCTCTCTCATCAATGTTTATGACTATCTATCCCTCTCCCTTCCCCTCTGTAAAAAATCAATAAAATATATTTAAAATAAAAACAAATTTTTTAAAAAAATTAAAAAAAGAAACATCAGTGATGAGAAAAAAATCACTAATCGCCCTGATCAGCCTCCCTGGGGGATCAAGCTGTGACCTCCTGGTTCATAGGTTAACACTCAACCACTGAGCAAGTCAACTAGGCAGTTTTATTGTATTTTACAGTTTTATTGTATTTTGGTGATTTTAAAATCACCAGATCCAGCCAAAACCGCTTTGGCTAAGTGGATAGAAGCGTCGGCCTGCGGACTGAGGGGTCCCGGGTTCGATGCCAGTTAAGGGCATGTGTCCTGGTTGTGGGCACATCCCCAGTGGGGGCCGTGTTAGGAGGCGGCTGGTCAACGTCTCTCATCAATGTTTCTGACTCTATCCCTCCCTTTCCTCTCTGTAAAAAATCAATAAAATAAAAATTTAAAAAATCACCAGATCCAAGGAGAAACCAAGATGGCAGCATAGGTGAACACCTAAACTGCTGCCTTGCACAACATTTCAAAACTACAGCTAAAAGACAGAACAGACATCATCCAGAACCACAGGAAAGCTGGCTGAGTGGAAATTCTACAACTAGAAGGAAAGAAAGGGGCTCATGGAGACTCAGAGGAGCTGCAAAAAGCTGAGGTACAGAGACACATACATATAGAGGACGGGCGGCGGGGTGCCTGGCTGGCTTCCTCTAGCAGGAGGGAGACGGAAACTCCCGACAGCACTGAACCCCAGTTCTGATTGCATTGAACCCCAGATCTGGACGAGACACATACAGGGGGTGGGTTTGGACTGTCGTGAAAAGAGGAGTGCACGGAAACTCGGAGGAGCCGGGAAAGGCAGAGATCTGGAGGCACATGCAAGTGCACACAAAGAGGACTGATTGCTGATTGTGCCACTGGCTTTTTCTAGCGGGAGGAAGACAGAACCTCCCAACTGTGCTGAAATCCAGTTCCAACTGCACTGAACCCCAGTTTCAGGTGAGATTCTGGGGACCCAGTCTCATATGGGTCCCTAGAGTGCATAGAAGCTCAAAGGAGCCAGAAAGGCAAAGGTCTGGAGACGCACTAGCGCAAGTGAACACAGAGAGGGCTGTAGTGATTACCGAGGGGCACTGAGACCTAGGGGCTGCTGTGTAGGGCAGGGCTGATGGGAAGCCAAGGCTGTCTGCTCCACCCTGAGACTCCACCTATCCAAGCTGAATACAGAGGCTTTTGCAATTTTATAAATCTTGTATCAAACTCCAGCACAGAAGCTCTCCCAGAGTAGACACAGCTGATCCTCACAATCAATTGGATTGGAGGTCAATCCTCCCCAGTGATACCAACAACAATCAAGATTTAACTACAACAAGGCTATACACATCATCCACAAGGGGTGCACCAAGAGAGTCCACCTCAGGTAACTGGGGAGGCGGAGCTCTGGGCCATATAGGACACCTAGCACACAAAGCTACTCTACCAACTTGGGGAAGCAGAAAAAATGCGGAGACAAAGGAACAGATCACAAATTAAAGAAATAGAGGAAAGCAAATGACTTGACAGAGTTCAAAACCACTGTTATAAGGTTTTTCAAGAATTTCCTAGAAAAGATAGATAAATTTAGCAAGACCCAAGAGATGAAACAGGACCAACTAGAAATTAAACATACACTGACTGAAATAAAAAAAATATTATACAGAAATCTAACAGCAGACTAGAGGGAGGCAAGAATCAAGTCAACGATTTGAAATATAAAGAAGCAGAAAACAGCCGAGACCGGTTTGGCTCAGTGGATAGAGCGTCGGCCTGTGGACTGGGGGGGTCCCAGGTTTGATTCCGGTCGGGGGCACGTGTTTTGGTTGCGGGCACATCCCCAGTGGGGTGTGCAGGAGGTGGCTGATTGACATCTCTCATCAATGTTTCTAACTTTCTGTCCCTTTCCCTTCCTCTCTCTGAAAAGTCAATAAAATATATTTTTAAAAAAAGAAGCAGAAAACACTCCACTGAAAAAGCAAAGAGAAAAAAGAACCCAAAAGTGTGAAGATAGTGTAAGGATCCTCTGGGACAACTTCAAGTGTACCAACATCAGAATTGTGGGGGTGCCAGAAGAAGAGAGAGAGCAAGATACTGAAAACCTATTTGAAGAAATAATGACTGAAAACTTCCCACATCTGGTGAAAGAAATAGATTTACAAGTCCAGGAAGCACAGAACCCCCAAACAAAAGGAATCCAAAAAGAACCACACCAAGACACATCATAATTAAAATGTCAAGAGCAAAAGACAAAGAGAGAATATTAAAAGCAACAAGAGAAAAACAGTTAATTACCTACAAGGGAGCACCCATATGACTTCTAGCTGATTTTGCAACAGAAACTATGCAGGCCAGACAGAAGTGGCAAGAAATATTCAAAGTGATGAATAGCAAGAACCTACAACCAAGATTACTCTATCCAGTAAAGCTAGCATTCAGAATTGAAGGGCAGATAAAGAGCTTCATAGATAAGAAAAAATTAAAGGAGTTCATCAACACCAAACCAGTATCATATGAAATGCTGAAAGGTACTCTTTAAGAAGAGGAAGAAGAAGAAAAAGTTAAAGATAAAAATTATAAACAACAAATACATATCTTTCAACAAATGAATCTAAAAATCAAGTGAATTGAAAATCTGAAGAACAGAATAAACTGGTAAATATAATAGAATTAGGGGCATAGAAAGGCAGTAGACTGACAATTCTCAGGGGAAGGGGGGAAGGGGGACGCAGGGAGAGACTGAACAAAAATTGTACACCTATGGATGAGGACAATGGGGGAGGAGGTAAGGGCAGAGGGAAGGGTGGGAGCCGGGTGGAGGGGAACTATAGGGGGTAAATAGAGGAAGAGTAATAATCTGAACAATATTTATTAAATTAAAAAATAAAATATAGCACTAAAAAAAAAATCACGAGATCCTAGCCCTAGCCAGTGTAGTTCAGTGGATAAAGCATCAGCCTGTGGACTGAAGGGTCTCATGTTTGAATCCGGCCAAGGGCATATATTCCCAGGTTGCAGGCTCTATTCCCAGTAGGCAGCATGCAGGAGGCAGCTGATCAATGACTCTCTCTCATCACTGATGTTTCTTTTTGTCTTTTTCTTTTTTTAAAATATATTTTATTGATATTTTACAAGGAAAAGGGAGAGGGATAGAGAGTTAGAAACATCAATGAGAGAGAGACATAAATCAGTTGCCTCTTGCATGCCCCCTACTGGAGATGTGCCTGCAACTAAGATACATGCCCTTGACCAGAATCGAACCTGGGACCTTTCAGTCCACAGGCCGACGCTCTATCTACTGAGCAAAACCGATTTCAGCTCATCACTGATGTCTCTCTCTCTCTCTCTTTCCTTCTACCTTCCTTTCTGAAATCAATAAAAAAAATATATATTTTTAAAGTCATCAGAGCCCAGAACTTAGTACTGTATTTTCCCCTTAATTTTAAAATACACTGAATTGTTTTAAGTCACCGCTGAGTCTGCCAGGCTGGTTCAGGCTGCATTCGTGGCCACTGCATTAATGAGGTCAAAAGCAACTGCCACCTTCATTATGCTTCCCTGGGACTGTGCCTGAGAATTTACATACTGAAGTAAAATGTGCCAGCATATGCTCCACTAGTTTCCTTTTATTTCTCCTTCTTTCAAAGGCTAGGGCATTATGAATTCTGGGCATGATTATGAGTAGAGGTAAGTAATATTATTAATATATTTCATTGAGTCAGATAGGATTAAAACCATTCATTTAACCAACTTCCTGCTACAATGTTAGGAGACTCTGAAGGGATCAGGGTTGGTCTCAGGATTTAGGAAGACTGCAGGGCTGAAAGCTGTTCATCTTTGAGATGCCACACAAGATTGTGGGTAAGGTATGAGATCTTGGAGTGAGTCAGACCTGGTACCAAACTGGCTCTACAACTGGCCGACTGCATGCTAAACTCTCTGGCCTTAGTGTCCTTAACTGTAAGATGGGTATCATTAAGTACCTGGCACACGGAAGCACTTAGTACATGCCAGTAATTACTAGAGTAAAAGTGCTCTGTGCCCCTGAGCAAGTAACTGACCATCTCTGAGTCCCAATTCCCTCTTCGGAAAAATGAGAATAAAACAATCCTAAATCCAGAGTCAAAAACAGGTCATCCCCTATTGTTGGGCATTTACTATTCTAACTCTCTGAAATCAAAACCAACACAGAGCCCAAATAATTGCCCGGGAAGACTTAGAATAAAAAGCAGGGGAAACACAGCCTACAAGTAGCATCCCACAGATAACTTATCATTACCAAGGAAAAGGTGCACCTTTACAAAGGAGAGATCTGGCAGTCTCGACCTGTGATAGGCTGAATTGTGTCCCCCTGGATTCATATTTAAATCACCACCCCCACTCCCTCAGAATGTGTCTATATTTGGAGACAGAGTGGTCAGAAGTAAGTTAAAGAACCATTAGGGTAGGCCCTGATCCAATTTGCCTGGTCTCCTTTAAGAAGAGGTCATTTGCCTGGCCAGGTGGCTCACTTGGTTAGAGCATTACCCTGTACACCAAAAGGTGGCAGGTTCAGTTTTCAGTCAGGGCACATACTAAGGTTGTGGTGCATGCAGGAGGCAACTGATTGATATTTCTCTCTCACATCAACATTTCTTTTTCTCTCTCTCTTTTTCTCTCTCTCCCTTCTTTTCCCTTCTTCTCTAAAATCAATAAAAACATAACCTCAGGTGAGGATTTTAAAAATAATCTACGCCAAAACCGGTTTGGCTCAGTGGATAGAGCATCAGCCTGCAGACTGAAAAGTCCCAGGTTCCATTCCAGTCAAGGGCATGTATCTTGGTTGTGGGCACATTCCCAGTAGGGGGCATGCAGGAAGTGGCTGATCAATGTCTCTCTCTCATCAATGTTTCTAACTCTCTATCCCTCTCCCTTCCTTTCTGTAAAAAAATCAAAATATATTTAAAAAGAAAAAAGAGACATGGTTTTTTTAATAAATAAATAAATAAATACATAAATACATAAATAAATATAAAAATAATCTAGGAGAATCCAAGATGGCTGCATAGGTAAACACCTATACTGCTGCCTCACACAACAATTTCAAAACTACAACTAAAAGATAGAACGCACAGCATCCAGAACCACAGGAAGGCTGGCTGAGTGGAAGTTCTACAGCTAGAGGGAAAGAGAGGGGCTCACAGAGACCTAGAGGAGCTGCAAAAAGCTGAGGTACGGAGACATGCACGTGGAGAGAACGGGTGCCAAAGTACCTGGCTGGCTTTCTCTGGCGGGAGGGAGACAGAGACTCCCAACTGCATTGAACCCCTTATCCTATGGCACTGAACCCCAGGTCCAGGCGAGACTCATATAGAGGGAGTTTAGACTGTGAAAAAGAAGAAGTGCAGAGAAATTTAGGGGAGTCGTGAAAGGGCAGAATTCTGGTGGCATGCACAGCACTGCGCATAGAAGACTGACTGCTGATTGTGCTGCTGGCTTTCATGAGTGGGCATGAGACAGAGCCTCCCCAACTGCTCCACTTCTAACTCCACTAAACCCCAGTTTCAGGCGAAACCTTGGGAACCCAGATTCATACAGTCCCGGAGCACAGGAGAGCCAGAAAGGCAGCGGTCTAGAGGCACTGTGTGCGAGCACAGGGACTGCTCCAGTGATTACCTAGAGTCATCTGAGACCCAGGAGCTGTGGAGGGTGGGGCTGATTGGAACGCAAGGCAGTCCATTAAGCCCTGAGACTCCACCCATCCCAAGTTCAACAGAGAGGTTTTTGCAGTTTAGCAAGTCTTGTATCATAAGGCTGAATCCAACACAGAAGTTCTCCCAGTACACTGAAAATGCGGAGACAAAGGACAAAAGAAATGGAGAAAAACAAACGACTGGATATAGAGTTCAAAAACATGCTTATGCCAAGACTGGTTTGGCTCAGTGGATAGAACATCGGCCTGTGGACTGAAAGGTCCCAGGTTCGATTCCGGTTGGGGGCATGTACCTTGCTTGTGGGCACATCTCCAGTGTGGGGTGTACAGGAGGCGGCTGATCGATGTCTCTCTCTCATCGATGTTTCTGACTTTCTATCCCTCTCCCTTCCTCTCTGTGAAAAATCAATAAAATATATTATAAAAAAAACACACTTATAAGGTTTTTCAAGAATCTCCTAGAAAAGATGGATAAATTTAGTGAGACCCAGGATGAGATAAAAAGGACCAACTAGAAATTAAACATACACTGACTGAAATAAAAAATATTATACAGAGACCTAATAGCAGACTAGAGGAATGCAAGAATCAAGTCAAAATTTTGAAATATAAAGAATCAGAAAACACTCAACTGGAAAAGCAAGAAGAGAAAAGAATCCAAAAATGTGAAGATAATGTAAGGAGACTCTGGGACAGCTTCAAGCGTACCAACATCAGAATTGTGGGGGTGCCAGAAGAAGAGAGAGAGCAAGATACTGAAAACCTATTTGAATAAATAATGACTGAAAACTTCCCACATCTGGTGAAAGAAATAGACTTACAAGTCCAGGAAGCACACAGAACCCCATATAAAAGTAATCCAAAGAGGGCTACACCAAGACACATCATAATTAAGATACCAAGAGCAAAAGACAAAGAAATATTAAAAGCAACAAGAGAAAAACAGTTCATTACCTACAAGGGAGCACCCATACGACTGTCAGCTGATTTCTCAACAGAAACGATGCAAGCCAGACGGGAGTGTCAAGAAATATTCAACGTGATGAATAGCAAGAACCTACAACCAAGATTACTCTACCCAGCAAAGCTATCCTTCAGAATTGAAGGTCAGATAAAGAACTTCACAGATAAGAAAAAACTAAAGGAGTTCATCAACTCCAAACCAGTATTATATGAAATGCTGAAAGGTACTAAGAGGAAGAAGAAAAAGGTAAAAGATAAAAAAATTATGAACAACAAATACATATCTATCAACAAGTGAATCTAAAAATTAAGGGAATTAAAAATTTGATCAACAGAATAAACTGTTGAATATAATAGAATCAGGAGCACAGAAAGGGAGTGGACTGACAATTCTCAGGGGGAAAGGGGTGAGGGGTGTACAGGGAGAGACTGGACAAAAATCATACACCTATGGATGAGATCAATGGGAGGGAGCTAAGGGCAGAGGGAGGGTGGGAGCTGGGTGGAGGGGACCTATGGAGGGGAAGAAAGAGAAACAAATGTAATAATCTGAATAATAAGATTTAATTAAAATAATAATAATAATAAATAAAAATAATCTACACCAGTGGTCAACAAACTGTGGCTCTTTGGCCCCTTGAGTGTGGCTCTTCCACAAAATACCATGGCCTGGGCAAGTCTGTTTTGCAGAAGTGGCATTAGAAGAAGTTTAAGTTTAAAAAATTTAGCTCTCAAAAGAAATTTGAATCATTGCTCTGTTAACTAATGAGTTTGCCAACCACTGATCTACACTAATAAAAAAGAAACAGGCAAATTGACCATACCTTTGCAACGCCCACCAGCCAATCAGGAGTGAGTATGAAAGTTAACACAACAAAAATAGTGGGTTAATTTGCATATACTGGTGCTGAGTATGCAAATTAACCACCCCAGCCACTCCAGGCCTCTGAGCATCATGGGAAGGGGGAAAAGCAGCTCCCACAGGAGTGAAGACAGTGCTGGCAGTCAGGAGAAGGAAGGCCCGTTCTTGCAAGAATCTTTGTGCATCAGGCCTCTAGTAATAATAATAAAAGAAGAGGCTATTTGCACACACAAAAAGACAGCAGACAAATGTGACACAGAGAAAGAGCATTTGAGAACACAGTGAGTGGGACTGTCTACAATCCAAGGAGAGAGGCCTCAGAGGAAACCAATCTGGCCAACACCTCCATCTTCAATTTGTAGCCTCCAGAACCATGAGAAATAAATTTATGTTGTTCAAGCCACCAGTCTGTGGCATTTTGTTATGGCCGCCTGAGCAGGTTCATGAATCACTTTAACCACAGGATCCAACTCAACATCACTGAATTGGGACAAACTACCACCCCATGTCCTTTGATGGGAGACACCAAGATAGACACCGAGCTGTGGTATTCCCTCCAAGACAAATAACATGATTTAATCTGAGGACAGCCAACAAATTCAGAATGTGGGACATTGAACAGAACATCTGTCCTGTCCTCCACAAAGGACCACATCCCAAAACACAAAGACACACTGAGTTCAAAAGACACTTGCCTTAGTTCAATCTAAAAAAAATGCCATGAAGTGGGTGGCTAATAAACAATATATTTTTCTCACAGTTCTGGAGACTGAAGTCCAAGGTCAAGGTGCCAACATGGTCAAGTTTTAGTGAAGACCCTTTCCAGATTGCTGAGACTTCTTGCTGTCTTCCTCACAAGGAACAAGGGGAAAGCGAGCTCTTTGGGGCCTCTTTTTGTTCTTTCCTTCTTTCTTTTTATAAAAAGATGCATTTAAAAAAATTTTTTCTATTTATTGAGTTTAGAGAGAGAGGGAGGGAGGGAAGGCAGAAGGAAAAGGAGAGAGAAAGAAATCTTGATTTGCTGTTTTACTCATTCATGCATTCAGTGGATTCTTATATGTATCCTGACTAGGGATCGAACCTACAACCTTGGTACATCAGGATGACACCCTAATCCACTGAGCTACCTGATCAGGGCTGGGGCCTCTTTTTTTTTCTTTTTTGCATATGAAATTATCATTTTATGGCAAAAGAAAAATCTTGCAAGCAGGCAACAGTACATATCCTGCTGCTATATTACACTAGAGGCCCGATGCACAAAATTTGTATAAGGGGCTCGGCCCTAGAAGCCCTTGCAGCTTGAGCCAGCCCTTGCAGACCTGGCTTCATCTGGAAGGTCATTCAGCCATTCCGTCTAATTAGTGTATTAGCTCTTTATTATATAAAATTATTTTCCTCCCTCCTATCCCCTACCCTACATTCTCCCCTCAAAGCCACCCCTCCCCCTACCATTTGACAGGCCCACTGTCATTTTGGTGAATGTGTTGATTTCTCAGGACAAAGTCCCCTTTCCTTGAGAAAAAATGCACATAAGAACTTCAGCAGAAGTACTTGGGCCGCTTTTGGTCAAAGTGCTTGTTAAAGTTCAGCTGCATGGCAGCCTCCATGGTCTGGATCTTGGCAGCACTGTCCCCATACAAGTGCCTCTCGCTGGGGCTCTCAGGGGAGGTTCCATGGAGTGGTGTCTCTCTCTCTCTCTCTCTCTCTCTCTCTCTCTCTCTCTCTCTCTCTCTTTTAAATATATTTTTATTATTTTCACAGAGAGAAAGGGAGAGGGATGAGAGTTAGAAACATTGATGAGAGAGAGACATTGATCAGCTGCCTCTTGCACGCCCACCACTGGGGATATGCCCGCAACCAAGGTACATGCCCTTGACCAGAATCAAACCTGGGACCCTTCAGTCCACAGGCTGATGCTCTATCTACTGAGCCAAACCGGTCTCGGCGGAGCAGTGTGTCTTGTAATATAGGTTGTGGCAGGTGTTCACATAGTCCCCCAGGCTGCTGCCACCATTCTTCCCTGTGCTTCTCGGTCTCTGCAAAGTACTGGGGGAGTGAGCTCCTCTGTGATCTCTATGTTGCTCAGGTCATACTCCACCTCATCATCTGAGTCGGTCTCCGCCTCCTCTGCTGTGGTCCAAGATAGGTCTTCGCTTGTGCTTTCAGGAGGACGACGCCCAGACCTTGGAGAATGTGAATAACTGCAGTGGGAGTCCTGGGAGGACAAGTGATGGTCACAGAAGGACTGAGAGGATCTACCTTTGTTAGCATAAAAGCTCAGGGGAAGACCTGGAGTGAAGTAGCAGGGGGGACAGAAGTAAGACTCCATGGCCTTCTGATAGGCATTCTGGTGGTTTCGCATCCAAGCCATGGCTTGGTAATAATGTTGCCAGCACCTTGCATATACTGGATGACAAGACCAAGGCCTAGTAGTTTCCGATGATGTCATCTTTGCTGCCAACTCTGACTGTGCAAGTCCAAATGGGCGCGGGAACTCTGGCTCGTAGCTTGCCAATCCTGGGCAGTGGGATGCCTGGGGTCCCTTTTCTAATCACCCCAAAGGTCCCCATCTCCTAATAGCATCACCTTGGCAGTCAGGATTGCAACATATGAATTTGGGGGACACAAACATTCAGACCTTAGAAAGACCTGATAAATGCAGCATGTGATCCCAGACTGGTTATAAAATAAGCAAACAAAACAAGAGCAATACAAAATGTTTTGAGCCCTGGCCAGGTAGCTCTATTAGTCATCCTAATACACCAAGGTTTCAGGTTAGATATCTAGTCAGGGCACATACAAGAAACAATCAATGAAAGCAGAAATAAGTGGAACTAAAAATCGATGTTTCTCTCTCTCTTTCCTTTCCTGTTTTTCTCAAAAAATCAATACATTTTTAAAAATGCATCAATGTCTATATAAAGAGAGAGAAACATAAAACAAATGTAAAAGGCAATGGGTGTTCATTGTACTATTCTTACCTATTTTGTGTAGGTTTAACATTTTTTAAAAGAAAAAGTTGAGACAGAGTTGAAAAGAATCCCCTATCAAATTAAATAAACAGACAAAATGCTTACAGATAAATAAGGAACTATGATTATCCATTAGTGTACCACATTGACCTCCTTCCTGAAAATCCAGTGACTGGAAATATATATTCCAAAGGAAATCATTCTCTTAATCATAATGTCTGGCTGTCTGCAGGCTGCTTTAGGCCATGATGCTTGAAGACAAATAAAGTAACTACAACCACCTCGCTGTATAGAGGGGCAGCCTGCCAGTGCCAGACCATCACCCTGGCATCCTCGTAGCGTCCAATGGGCAGGAGCTTTATCTCTATTTCACAGATGAGGAAACTGAGGCCAAGAAAAGCCCTGGGCTTGTCCCAATTCACAAAGCTGGTAAGTGGCAGAGGCAGAACTCAAACCCAAGTCTTTTTGACCCTAAAATCCCAAACTTGTGGGGAAAATCAAGGCTGCTCTTCTAGTCACCAAGTAAACCCACAAATATTAATCCCATTGAGGGAGAGGGAGAGGCAGGAGACCTCACCCCAGGGAGCTCCGGCCCTGAGGTAGGCTGTGGCCTCAGGGGTGAGTAGGAGGTGACCAGCTGCAGGAGGAAGTACTCCAGGTAGAAGGAACAGCATGTGTGAAGGCCTGATGCTGGAAGATGGTGAGTGAGGATGGGATGGGTGGAAATGGGCCACATAATGATGAGTTTCGTCCCAATAAAGGTCCCAGTGTAGGGTGAAAATATCACGTGTGACTGGGGAGCTGGGGGCAGGTTGTAGCAGAAGAGAGGAGCAGATGTGCAATTTAACAGGACTCTTCTGGCTGCCTTGTGTGGGGGTGGGGGTGGGGGTTTGGAGGAGACTGACAGCTGGGACTGGGAAGGAAGCTGGAGGTCAGGGAGAAGCTGGGCGGGGGAAATGGTTCGTACCCAATGGAGGTTCAGTAAACATTTGGGCAAAGATCCCAAAGCAGATGAAGGCTCCATATTGGGAAAGAGTAAGGAACCAGGCCTCAGATATCACTGGGAAAAACAGTCATAGATACAATCCCCAGGGAGGACAATTGGGCAATATCCATCAGATTACTTTGACTAGCAATTCCACTACAAGAAGTTATGTGAGTGACACAAATGAAGGAAATGGTAGGTGAACTGTGTCGCCCTCTACAGCCCTGCTTATAATAAACAGCAGGAGACTGGAAGTAAAGTAACTGCCCACCAATAAGTCTCTGCACAAGAAATTACCACACACCCACACTACGGACCCTCTGGGAAAGAGTAGAGGGCAGCTTATGTATGCTAATGTGAGCTGAGCTCTAAGATATATCCTTTTGTTTTCCCACCTGAAGATATGTTTATTGATTTTTAGAGAGAGAGGAAGGAGGGGGAGAGGAAGAGAGAGAGAGAGACAGACAGACAGAAACATTGATGTGAGAGGGGAACATCAATCAATTGCCTCCCACACAGGCCCCAACCAGGGATCAAACCCACAATGAGGTATGTTCCCTGACCAGGAAATTGAACCCACAACCTTTTGCTGTACAAGATGATGCTCCAATCAACCAAGTTACCTGGACAGGGCCAAGATATATTCTCAAGTTTAAAAAAGCACAGCACAGAGCAGTACACATATACTATACATGCTCCTCGACTTACAAACTTATGATGAGTTTCGTCCCAATAAAGGTCCCAGTGTAGGGTGAAAATATCACGTGGAAAATGCATTTAATGCACATACAGAACACCATAGCTTAGCCCGGCCTACCTTAAATGTGCTCGGAACACTTATATTAGCCTACCATTGGGCAAAATCATTTAATACTAAGTCTATCCTAGCTAATAAAAGAGTAATATGCAAATTGACTATACCTCTGCTACAAACAACAGCCACGCCCACCAGCCATAATAATCTTATATAATAAAATGCTAATATGCAAATTGTCCCCTCAACCAGGAGTTTGACCATCAGGCAGGCCGGCCAACTGCCCATGTCCTCTCCCCCTGGAAAGGCTGGCTGGACCCCAGCCCTGCACAAATTCATGAACCGGGCCTCTAATCCTATCTAATAAAAGAGTAATATGCAAATTGACCTTGCCTCTGCTATATCACCAAGCAACACCCACCAGCCAATCAGGAGCAAGTATGCAAATTAATCCAACTAAGATGGCTACAGCCACAGAGAAAGCAGGAGGGAGGCTTGGGTTGCCCTGGTAATGGAGGCAACCCACACACCCTGGCTGGCCCAGGTCTTCATTTAAGGCTACAAAGTTTCAATTGTAGAAGATAAATAAACTCCAGATACCAGGGCTGCCCCTTGGGTTGCCAGGGGGTGTGACTGACCTGCAAACCACCACAGGCCCCTCACCCAGGCCACCCCAAACCCTAAGGGAACCTCCACCCTGACCTGGGACACCCTTCAGGGCAAACCAGTTGGCCCCACCCATGCACCAGGCCTATCCTATCTAATAAAAGAGTGATGTGCAGATTGACCATCACTCCAACACACAAGATGACTGCCCCCATGTGGACACAAGATGGCCACCACAAGATGGCCAGCAGGGGAGGGCAGTTGGGGGGGCCTAGGCCTGTAAGGGAAGGCAGTTGGGGATGATCAAGCCTACAGGGGAGGGCAGTTAGGGGTGACCAGGCTGGCAGAGGAGGGAAGTTGGGGATGACTGGGCCTGCAAGGAAGGGCAATTAGGGGTGACCAGGACTTAAGGGGAGGGTAGTTAGGGGCAAACAGGCTGGCAGGAGAGCAGTTAGGAATCAATCAGACTGGCAGGGGAATGGTTAGGGGGTGATCAGGCTGGCAGGCAGAATTGGTTAGGAGCAATCAGGAAAGCAGGCAGTTGTGAGAGGGATGTCTTACTGCCCTGGAAGGGTCCCAGATTGGAGAGGGTGAAGGCTGGGCTGAAGGACACCCCCCTGCACGAATTTCATCTGACTGGCCAGATTATTATGCATTCAAGATCATAATAATCTGGCCACTCAGTGTATATGTCATGCTCCCCTCTATATACAAAAAGGGGATGGTATTTATGTATGTATATATTTACCTGTGTAATCAAAATCCTGCTAGAAGGACATATGAAATACTGATAATAATTGTTACCTCTGGGGGGAACCTTCTGTTCATTTTAACTTAAATTCTGTTAATATAAATCTTTATATTTTCAAACATTTTGAACCACATCCTATGACTCAAATATTTAAAACAATTTGAAGATGTATATAGTTAAAAAACACACACACACTTTACCTGTACCTATCAGAGCACTCCTCCCCAAAAGTAATCACTTCTATTAATTTTTGTTTTTCTTTCCAGAGGTTCTTTATGTGCCTACTCACAAATACAAAATTAAAATCTTATTTTCCCTCTCTTAACACAAAAGTCAGTATCATACCTTATCCTCCTCCATTTTGGGGAGAGGAATTGTTAATATACCTTTTTTTAAAATATATATATAGTTATTTTATTGATTTCAGAGAGGAAGGGAAGAGAGAGAGAGAAACATCAATGATGAGAGAAAATCATTGGTTGGCTGCCTTCAGCACGTCCCCCACTGGGGATTGAGCCTGCAACCCAGGCATGTGCCCTTGGCCAGAATCAAACCCAGGACCTTTCAGTCCACAGGCTAATGCTCTATCTACTGAGCCAAACCAGGTAGGGCTGTTAATATATCTTGGAAATACTTCCACATCAGTACTTTATGGAGTCTTCATTGAAAAGTTTTTCTGTATTATCCATAGGCATTTATATTTATTTGCACACTACACAGCTGCACAGAATTCTGGTGCGTAGCTTTTTGTTGATTACCGGTCCCTCCCTGACGAATGCACATTGAAATGTCCTTCTCATGCAAACAAGGCTACAGTGGATAACTGTGTACATCTCTATGTGCGCCCAGACACAGACATAGCTACACTATAAATTCCTGAGGGTGGAATGGCCAGGCCTTAAAGCGATGATGATCTATATATATAAAAGCCTAAGCAACTGTTGAGCTGGTAACTATGATGCACAACTGACAACCAGGGGCCAGATACTCCCACAGGAAAGTTAGCTTGCAGCGAGGTGAGCCTGGCGGGACCCGGGCCTTTAGTGATAACATAATAGTACCAGCAGCTCAACTCTATCCAGTGCTTACCTGCTAGTGGTCCTTAGCATGTATGATGAACTCATTCACTCCTCCCAAGAGCCCCAGCTGGCTGGTTATTATTACCATCCCGTTTCCTGGAGGAGGAAACTGAGGCACAGTGGGGCTACACAGCTTGCAAACGGCTGAACAGGGATGCCAACCCAGGCAATCTGGTGCTCAAGGCCTCGTTCGTGACTGGGCCACCCGCCTTCACAGCCACAGGAGTTTGCATGAAGACTGCCAAAGTGTTGGGAAGAACCTCTCTCTATCGGCCCTTTTGCATGTGGGGCCACGTGATAGTATTACCAGCTCCAACAGTAGCAACAGCGAGACTAATAACCACCCTCAAGTACATGACTCAATACACGCGGTGCGAATTTGGGGGCAGGGAAGCGCAAGCCCCACCGGCCCGGAGCCCCACCTCGATGGCGGGCAGCGTCTTGCTGGCCTCGGTGCTGCTCTCCCCGAGGATGCTGCCGGCGGAGCGGCCCTCGCACTCGTAGCGGAAGCGCATGCCGCGCTGCTTGGGCTGCTCGATGATGACCAGGTGCGGCCGCGGCCCGGCGCCCGGGGCCGGGGGCCCGAGCCGGCTCAAGGGGCAGCCCCAGGGCGGCGGCGTGGCCCGGGGCGCGGCGGGGCCCAGGGTGACGGTGCTCAGGGAGGTTGTCCCGCGAGACACCAGGCGCGTCAGCCCCTCTCCCGGGCCCGACGGCGCCACCTCCAGGCCGAAGCCGTTCTCCTTAATGTACTCATCGATGATCTCTGCGAGAGAAACAAAACCGGTTATAAAAAGAAAAGGCTTGATGGCCCCCAGATCCGTGCCTTTCCCGCCTCTCCCAATTCATTCATTTCTGTGGGCCGAATGCCGGGCCATAAAGCCAAAATACACAAAAGCCCCTGCTGTCCTCGCCAACAACTCCCCGCAACCCCCAACGTCCCCACTCCCAGTTCTTGAAGCCAGAGACGGGGGCGAGGGGGCGGGGGGACAGAGGGGGCAGTCTGGTTTCTCCTCCCCTGCACCCGCATGTCCACTCCCTCCCTAAGAACACCACCACCCACCACGTGCTCAAGCTTGGAGGGTGCACATCTGTGTTAGTTGCTCATGATCCCACATCTGCAAGTCCCATGCATGAACTTCTGCCTCTTCCTCAATTCTCTCCACTCCCACTGCCTCCTGGTCCATGCTCCATCGGAACCACCACTCCTGTTCACCCAGTCTGTCCCCCACACACAGCCAGAGAGATCTCATGTTACAGCCTGTCAGAAGCCTCCAGTGCTTCCATCTCCCTTAAAGTCAAAGTCAACACTTCCCCACATAAAACCTTCACCAAACCCCATTCATCTCAGAAAAGCAAAACAAAGACAAAAACCCATACCTCAGATGCTGGCATAGAAAACTGGGCCCTCTTACACTGATCCAGTTTTTTTTCTGTTGCTTGCACCTACCAAGCCTGGCCCTCTTGCTCCTCCATCTGCCTGTCCACGTTTCCCCTCATTCAACCCCTGCTGTCTCCTTGTCCTCTGGTCTTAGCTCAAATGCCACCATCAGAAAGGCCCCATCTAATGCCATCTCTCACTCTACCTGTTTTATTTCCTTCACAGCCTTCGGCCCAGTGTAACTTTATCTTATTCATTTCCTCCTTTTTTACTGTCTCCCCGACTAGAGTGTCAGCTCCAGAGGCACTTTGGTCTGTGACTGAATCCCCGGTGCCTGGAACAGCTTGGCACATGCTCAAGTACAGTGGCAGGTGCTCAATACAACTCACTGCAGGGAAGAATAGTGACACGAACAGTAGCTGCCATTACAGCCTTTGCCAGGTGTCATGCACCATTAATACTTTGGAAACATGTTAAAATGTCTCAACAGTCCCAGAAGTCACAATGTGACCCTCCCCTCAACACCCTAGCAAGGAAGACCAAGCTCTCTGTCTGTGAGCATTGGACTCCTCAGCCTCCCTCAGTCTTGCCCTGTGATACTCACCCAATTCATCTGTGGAAGAAAGAGAAAGAGAAAGAGAAAGAGAAAGAGAGAAAGGTGAGGTCCAGTTAAGTGGTCAAAACTTTCATTTTTAAGACAGATTTCCCACCCCATCCTTTCCTGGTCCCCCCCCTTTTCTCCCCTCCTGGGAAACTGAGCTCCAACCCCCACACCTTCTCTTGGATATCTTCTATTTAGCTCCCAATGTTGGAGGTCAGGGTCCCTCAAATGTCTCCCCAAAAACATTTAGGCCAAGAGTGATAAAGTGTTGCTGGGAATTCGAGGAAAAGCTGAGGATCTTATAACCAGTGGGAAAATGGACACCAAAGATTCTAAACAAAAGGTGGGGGTGCTCTCTCCCTACAGTGCAACCTAGACTCCCAAAGGGGGGTCACTGGCTGGTATCTGAAGATCCCAGGAGGCTCATCCTCCTCCTCCAGGCAGCCACCCACTCTACATCATAGACTAGTCCCCAGCAGTGCCCACCCACCATCCCGGATTCACTTTCTGAGGGAGAAGGGATAGTAATGCTGGGGAACCCTTATCACCTCAGCCCTAGAAGGGACCATGGAGAAACCAAAACCAACCTCCCTTTATTCCACAGACAGGACAAGGGGGAACCCCACAGGGATAAGTGAGCCTGGAGTCACACAGCAAGCACTGGCAGGCGTCCCGACGCCCCAGCCAGGGCTGCCTGCACTGGCCATTGGCCTCAGGCACCGACCAGCCTGAAGCCAGACCTGTCCTCCTCAACTCTCGGGGCGTGGTTCCTGGTATCCAGACCTTTGCTCCTTGAAAAGCAGTGTTCCTGCATCCTTTATCTCATTTAATCTGTGACATCAGCAGGGTGGGGAAGGCACCCTCACTTGGTAGATGGGACACAGAGGCTGGGAGAGAGGAAGGGACATGCTGCAGATCATTGGCAGGACAACCTCAAGTCGTTTGAACTTGGAAAAATCTTAGGCATCTATACTGAACGACCTGGGGGCCCAAAGATGAGTGAGACTTTGTCTGAGCCCTAAAGGAGCTCCTATGCTGCGGGGGGGACTGAGGCCCTGGGCAACAGTGACCAGCTCTGGACTGCCTCACTTCAAATTCTGGCTCTGTACTTGCTTGCTATGTGCCCTTAAGCCCCTTACTCACTTCATTTGTGCCTTGGTTTCCTCATCTATAAAATGGACACAATAATGTCTGCCTCATTGGGCTGTTGTGAAAATTAAATCAGCTAATACTATATGGGAAGCACTTGGAACTGCCACAATAGTAGGTGCTATATAAATGCTGGACAGAGCACTGGCCTGCAGACTGAAGAGTCCCAGTTTGGTTCTGGTCAGGGAATATACCTGGGTTGTGGGCTTGATCCCCAGTGGGAGGTGTGCAGGAGGCAATCAATCGGTGATTCTCTCTCATCATTGATGTTTCTATCTCCCTCTCCCTTCCTCTCTGAAATCAATAAAAATATATTTTAAAATAATTTTTAAAAATAAAATAAATTCTGGTTGCTATTAAACAAGGTGTTGAGAGATGTTGTTTGTAGACTGGGTAAATCACTTCCCATCTCTAGGCCTCAGTTGTATGTTTATAAAATGGGGCTGTTAGAAAACATGCTTTCAGAGCATGCAGTGCGGGGTCATGCAGATATTGGTTTGAATCCCAGCTGTCACTCACTGGCTGTGTGGCCTGGGGCAAGTTGCTTAATCTCTCTGAGCCTTTTTCCCTATAAAATGAGATCTGAGCTCCTGTCTCAGGCATTAACATGAGGATTCAGGATCACACAGAGAAACGGCTTAGCACAGGATCTGACCATTTGAGGCTCTCCATAAAATTTAGCTAATATTATTGCCATCTAAAATCCTTTTTCAGCCAGAAACACTGGGCCACACTGCCCCCGCAACCTCCCATATAGACTTGCTGCCATCCAAGGGCAGCCAACATAGGCCACACTTGAGCATATTTGAGAGCAGAAAGCCAGTTGTCTTCCCTGCCTCCAGGGCTTTGCACAGGATGGTCTATGCCAGGATTTTCTTCCTCTATTTCTTCCATGGCCTCCTTCTCTGCAAATGTCATCTCCTAGATAGTTCTTCCCTGACCTATATCCAAGATAGTCCTTAGAACCTCCACTATAGTCACTTACAGTTAGATGCCTTTGTTTCATAATTTATATTAGAATCTGACATGACCTTATATTACAGTGATTCATATCTGTCTGCTGTAGACTATGAGCACCACAAAGTGAGGAACATGTCTGCTCCATTGCCACTGATTATACCAGGACACTGAATGTGTCTGTCCCATCAAAATGAAGGAAATTTTCCCTCTCACTCTATCTCAGTAGTTCTCCCATCCTCAGCCTTCTATGAGATATTACTGATGCCAAGATTTCTTCAGAGCCTTTATAATTCCTTGTTTAATTTATTATTTACGAGTCTGCCTCCACATCTAAGTAGGGAATTCCATGCGGGTGGAGCCAAGGCTGTTTCAGTCACTGCTGAGTCCCCAGCACTGCCCAGCACAGAGCCAGGTACAGAACAGGAACTCAATAAATACTTATTGAATGGATGATGTCAGAAATTATTCTCAATTGAAATCAAAGATCAAGGTCTCAGGAAAGAAAAGTCTCGTCCTTGTTCCAGCCCAGAACCAGTGTTTGGGCAGTACCTGTCTCAATGCCATCACCAACCACTCACTACCACCCAAACTCACAGATGTGTTAGAGAACCTGCAGGTCCTCCTCTACAGATAGGTTAGCATTTCTGTGTCCATCCCAAGACTCTACCTCCAGAAAGAGACTCAGACTCAGCCCACTGGGACCACTGAGTTTCCATGGTGACAGGACTCATCCCTGCACTCCAAATCTCAGCATATTAGTAAGAGAGATGTTTCATTTGGCTATGATTCTACATGTCCTTGGGTGGCACTGAATTTTGGGTGACAGGAGCTGAGGGACCTTACAGACCAATGGTTCTCAGCATCTCTTGGAAGCTTGCTAGAAATATACTCTCAGAACCCATCCTAGACCTCCTGAATCAATAACTCTGGAGGTGGGGCCCAACAAACTGTTTTAACAAGCTCTCAGGGTGACTCTAATGCACATAAAGGTTTAAGAACCACTGTTATGGACTGTCTATTATTACACCACTAACAGTTAACACTTATTGAGCCTTTACTGTACTCCAGTCACTGCTTTGAAAGTTTACCTGTACCAGCTCATTGAATTCTGTCAATCCTCCTAAAAGGGGAAGACACTGATATTATGTCCATATTACAGATGAGGAAGACTGAGGCCCAGAGAGGGGAAGTGACTTGCAGCCCCAAAGCGCAAATGTGATTATTACCTCTGCACTGCCATGTGAATCTCTACAGAGGACTCCTCTTAGAGTGTGAATAGGTGCTTAGTTTTACCTGTCCAACTCCTAATCACCTGGGAGGTAAGGGCATCTGGAACCCCATCTAGACGATCAGGGAAGGACACCATCAAGGAAAGCTGTGCCCAATGCATTCCCCCCTCCCCTGTCCTGAGTGTGCAGGTGGGCAGCTGTGGAGGGCGGCTCACCCGTGGTCCTGGAAACGGCCAGCGAGAGCGAGGAGAGGTCCGGGGACCCTGCAGGAGGGAGGCAAGTCTCAGGAGGCAATGGAGATACCTCAGAAATCTGTCAAGTTCCACCCTCTTGCTCTCCTCCCTCCCTCCCTTCCTTTCTCATCCCTCGCCCAGAGTCTGGCCTTGCCTTCTTCCCTAACTGGGGAGCAGGTTCCTTAGTTTCTGTCATTTCACTCCACCCTTTCATCACATTCAGGTCCCGCTCTCTCTCCCCCTTAAGGTCGGATCTCTAGGAGTCCTCAACCTCGGTTAGGAAAGCTACCATTCCCTTACTTGTCTCGGGTCAGACTCTAATCCTTCACTTGTTCAATGTCAAGTCAGTCCCCTTCTCCCTTCTCAGAGCCTGCCACTACTCTCCGAGGCAAGCATTTCCCATTCTTTCTTCTTTGAGTAAGGCCCCTCCCTTCTTCTTTCCAAACAGTCCCCACTTTTCCCTCTACTAGAGTCTAGCCCCTACATTCACCCCCTTGGAGTCTGCCTTCGTCCCCTTTTTCTCCCCAGACCCGCCCCTTATCCTGAGCAGGACTCTGTTACCTTCTTTGTTAGGCCCCGCCCCTTCTATGAGCCAGGCCCCGCCTTTTTTGCCATCTCGGAGTCTGGCCCCGCCCCCTTCTCACGCTCAGGGAGTCTGGCCCCGCCCCCTCCCCTCAGGAGCTGGTATCGCTCTTCCTTCTCCGAGTAAGCCCCGTCCCTCTCCTTTGGAGTTGGGCCCCGCCCCCTTCTTTGCCTCAGGATCAGGCCCCGCCCCTCCTCACTCCGTAGTGGGACGCCTCTCTCTTACCTTGGGCCAGACCCTGTCACCATCCTCTGCCTCCTTCCTTCCCTCTAATACAGTGTCCCCCGAATCCTCACACTCTCCCCACAAAAACCCTAGACTCCTTTAGGAACCCCCAGAACCCTCGCATCACTAATCCCGCTCGACTCCTCTGCTGAATCCCGGCCCCGCTTACCCAAGGCCCCCAGCTCAGGCGCAGCGGACGGTCTGGCGACGCGGCGACTCGGCATGGCCCGACCAGTGGGGACCGACGGCCCGGAGGCCGGCCCAGACTAAAATACCCAGGGGGCAGGCCGGGCGGCCGGCCGGCACGGTCCAGAGGACGATCGCGGGTCCGGAGAGCAGGAAAAGGGCTGGGGCCGCAGGCCGGGCAGGACGCACGGCGCCCGGGGCTGCGGGGGGCGGCGGGCCGGGCCGGGCAAGCTGCGGGCGGGGGCGGGGCGGCGGAATTCCCCGGCGCTGCCGGCCTGCGCGTCCATTGGCTCTTACTTCGCCGTGACGTCTCACAAGGAGAACGGGAAAACCCCCGCGCATCACGTGGTCTCGGGGGCGGGGCCGGCCGGGAAGAAGAGATTGGGCGTTTGGGAGGGGCCAGCAGTGCTGGCCATTGCTCTGGCGGAGCAAACTGAGGCTTGTTTAGAGCCATTCCCGCCCTACCCATGGAGCAAATTGGGAACTGAGGCTCCCACCCCCACCCCCAAGTCTGCCAACAGAACTTGAACCTGCTGTTTTTCTGGATGGAAGGGAAGCTTTGGGATCAGGAGAGCTCTACAGCTTTTGTTGATAATGATCTTTAGGAAACTTCCATGGGTTCTCTCATTTCCTGCAAATTGAGAGTGAAGGTATTTTAAAGTTTAAATCTAGAATGTCAGCTCTAGGATTTGCCTGTTTTGTTCCTTGCTGTATCCAAAGCACCAGAAACAGCGCCTGGAACACAGTAGGTGTCCAATGAATGTTTATTGAATGATTGGATGGATGTTTTATTCCTCCTCACAACCCATTCAAGTTTCCCAAAGCACTTCCAGCTCCAAGGCTCAGTAACGCAGTCCGGGAATGATGCCAGTGTACATCCTGAGCTGTGTGCCTGACCTTTGAGCAAAGTGCTTACCTGGGGACTTCGCAGATGCTTCATATCTCACAGTCGCATCAGAGGCATGTGATAGAACAAGGGTTCCTTGCAGAATGGAAACTGAGGCTCAAGAAGGGGTAGCCATTTGTCAGTGGTTGGCAAACTCATTAGTCAACAGAGCCAAATATAAACAGTACAACGATTGAGATTTGAGAGCCAAATTTTTTAAACTTAAACTTCTTCTAACGCCACTTCAAAATAGACTTACTTGCCCAGGCCGTGGTATTTTGTGGAAGAGCCACACCTAAAGGGCCAAAGAGCCCCATGTGGCTCATGAGCCGCAGTTTGCCGAACACTGGGTTAGATCATAGTCCTAAAGCCTCCTGTTCTTCAGAATGACCATTGGTTCCAACTTAGATGCCAGGCACGCTGACCACAGAATGCTACATCTGCTTGTGTAAAATTTGAGTGTTTCTCTTATCTTCATGGTCCAAAATGAATATTAGACATACAAAATAAAAGCCCTGGCCAGTTTGGCTCAGTGGATAGAGTGCTGGACTACAGACTAAAGGGCCCCGGATTTGATTCCAGTCAAGTGCATGTGCCCTGATTGGGGTGCATGCAAGAGGCAACCAATAAATGTGTTTCTCTCACATCGATATTTCTGTCTTTCCCTCTCTCTAAAAATCAGTGGGAAAATATCCTTGAGTGAGGATTTAAAATATAATAAAATTAAAAAATTATTGGACATACTTATTGAGCATCTGTGTGTCAGAGCCTACACTGGGCATTGGGGACACAGCACTCACCAAACCAGGCCTTGGTGCCTCTCCTGGGAGGTAGCAGCAGTTCTCCAAGTGTGGCCCCAAGCCATTCAGGCTCAAGTTGGAGTGCTACTGCTAGACAGCAAAATATTGAGCAAACTTTTAAAAACTGCCAAGCCAGATAGCAAAGATATTACACTTTTAGGCGCTGAGGGCCAGACAGGTCTCAACATTCAACTCTGCCATAACGCAAAAGCACCCAGACAGTAAGTACAGAGATAATGAGCATGGCTGTGTTCCAATAAGACATTATGGATACTGAAATTTGAATTTTGTAAAATTTTCATATGAAACAAAATATTCTTCTAGAGCTTCTTGAGCTGTTTAAAAATTACACAAAAGCTGGGAAAGGCTGCATTTGGCCTGTAAGCTGTAGTCTGCATATAACAAGAGCATTGCAAAAGAGGTTATGATTGAGGGTCCAGAATCAGAGTGCCTGGGTTCAAATAGTAGGTCTCCCACCTACCAGCTGTGTGATCTTGGGCAACTGATTTCATCACTCTGAGCCCCACCTGTAAAATGGGCCTAATAGAATGGTTGTGAGGATTATATGATACTAATACCATTGACCAGGTAGTTCAGTTGGTTAGAGTGCCATCCTGATACGCCAACGTTGTGGGTTTGACCTCCGGTCAGAACATATATAAGAATCAACATAAATAAGAGGAAAAACAAATTGATGTCTCTCTCAAATCAATAAATAAAGATGCTAAAAATGGCACTTGTATATACCTCTTAAATGTGCTGGGCACTGTTCTAACATTTTGTTCTGAAACCTTGGACAAATTTCTTAATTTCTCTGCATTTTCTCATCTGCTCTTGTAAGCATTGAATTTAATTATTACAGTGTAATGTGTAATGGTGCCAGGCCCTGTTCCAAAAGCTGGGGACATAGCAAAGGACACAAAAGACAAAAGCCCTTCCCATCATGGTACTGAAATCCAAGTGAGGGAGACAGATGTAAATAGATAAGCAAATACATGTCTGGTGGTGATTGGCAGTATTACAGAATAAAGGATATACTAGTATGGATTGAGGTTAGAGGGTTCTATTTGGGTTAAGTTAAGTTCTGGGATAACATTTGGGCAAAGAACTGAAACTGTTAAGGATCTACTCCATTCCGGTCTCCTTGCTATTACTTGAATATTCCATCCGTAAGGTGAGAACATGCGTGGCATATTCAAGTAATAGCAAGGAGTCTGGAGTGGAGACTAATGGGGAAGTAGTGGGGAGTATAGCAATGGTCTGTAAGGTGATGGGAATATCAAAATTAAACGTAAAGAAACCATATACAGCTCTTAGACTAGAGCTTGGCTCATAAGGGACGTGGAACAGTGGCTCCCAGGAGCCCACCTGATTAGCTTCTGCCTCTTGCAAATGTCAGGTCTCACAACTGTGTGTTGGATGAGTAAGTGAAAGGACATATCAGAAATCCTCAGCCCCTTAAGGGCAGACTTGGTGGTGTCTTGTCCCTGCTGTGTATACAGAACCCCTCAGCTTTGGAGTGTCCAGGGGAGGGACTAAGGGAGTATTTGTTGACCGGTTGTGTCAGTCTCTCCATCAGTGTCAATGTGGGCCCATTAGGGTCCCACTTCTGGATATGTGCTTGTGAAGTAGGACTGGCAAACATGTATTCAACCAACGTTCCGGCAGCACCTCCTGTGTGCCAAGGACATGGCCGTGACCAAGACACCCTAGCTGTCCTCATGGGGCTCAGTTCAGTGGGGAATGACTTATCCCCAGTGATGACCCATAGTGGACAGGGCTGGAATGTGGGACCCCAGGGAGCTGGGGGAAAGGGGAGGCGCTTAGAGGAAGTGGTCAGGGAGGGCTTCCTAGAGGAGACATTAGAGCTACAACCTGGAGGATGCACAGGCTCAGGTAAAGAACGTTGTATCTAGGGAAGCTTCCCAGGCAAAGAACATTCACTATAGCCACATCATGGCAAGCTGAAGAAAGATGAAACTACAGGGGTTAAAGGCCCCCTTACCCCCACCCCTGTCTGGCTCACCCGTTAAGACCCTGGGCTCTTCTCCCAAGGATACTAGGGAGCCATGTTGGTTCTGAGTAAGGGGTGGGCAGGGTCAAATTTGTTCTTTTTTTCTTTTTTTTTTAAACATATTTTATTGATTTTTTACAGAGAGGAAGGGAGAAAGTCAGAAACATCGATGAGAGAGAGACATCAATCAGCTGCCTCCTTCATGCCCCACAGTGGAGATGTGCCCATAAGCAAGGTACATGCCCCCAACCGGAATCGAACCTGGGACCTTTCAGTCCGCAAGCCAACACTCTATCCACTGAGCCAAACCGGTCTTGGCAAATTTGTTCTTTATTAAGTTCTTTGGTGCCCTGATTAGTTTGTTCAGTGATTAGAGCACTGGCCCACAGACCAAAGGATGCCAGTTTGATTCTTGGTCAAAGGCATGCATGTACCTTTGTTGCTGGTTCAATCCCTTAGCCCGTCAGGGTGCCTGAAGGAGGCAACTAGTCAGTGTGTCTCCCTCACATTGATGTTTCTCTCTCTCTCTTTACTCCTCCTCCCTCCTTTCCACTCTGTCTATAAAGATCAATGGATAACATGGGGTGAGGATTGAAAAGAAGTTCTCTGGCTATTGGATGGTGGTGAATGGGAGGGGCAGGACCTCAGGGAGAAGGCAGGTAAGAACCCAAAGGGTGAGGATTCTGAACCAGATGGTGCCAGTGGAACTGGTGATCCTGATTGTGGGGTAAAGCTGAGGGTCTTTGCCAAAGGCTGGAGTATGTGGCTGAGGGAGGAAGGTCAGGGGAGATGAGGCCAGAGTGTCCAGGTGGCTACACCCTCTGGGTTCCTAAGCTTTCTCCTAGGACACTGGGAGCTATAGAATGGTGCAGAGGATGAAAGGGAGTGGAGTGAGCAATGGCTCCTGAGGGGTGGAAAAGCCTGCAGTACTGCGTGCCTGTGTGCACACATGAGTGCACACGTGTACACATGGGGCTCTGAGCACATCAGTATCTCCCCCAACATGGCGGATTCCCTGCCTGGCTCTGCAGGGCGGAGTGGAAGAGGCCTCAGGGAAGGTCCTCAGCCCCAGGCCTCCTCTCCAGGCAGTAGATGAGACCACCCCCTGCTCTGTAAATCTGGGAATGTGGGTTCCAATCCTGCTGAGTGTAGGGACGCCCAGAGGCCTGTCTCCTCACCTAGGAAGTGGGCCAACAGCCCCAGCACCCAGTTGTTGGGAAGGCCCATGAGCCATGCACTAAGAGCTTGGTTGGATCCTTGCGCTGGCAAACCCTGGTGATACCCCAACTCCAAGCTCTATAATTGGGCACCACTCTGAGCGACGGTTCACCCATCGCTGGGCCAGAAAACAGTATGCGGGCACAGGATTTGATTCCAGTCAAGTGCCAGACTGGAAGAACATAGGTGCAGTAAGGTTACAGCAAGCAGCTTCCCCATCTGTGAAATGAGGATGGTTAGGGAAATTCCATCAGAGGACTGAGAGAGGAAGGGAAAGATGAGAGAGGGGCCTGGCCCAGAGGGTCATTGTCCCTACTTTCAGCCTGCAGGTCTCCTTCCCAGACCTGGAGGAGTCACCCATACCTGCTCTCTGAGGTGACAGAGGAAGGAAGGCACAAAGGGGGGGTTGTTGAGTTTAAGTTAAACACCCACATGAATTTATTAAATTCAGACTGTGTTAAAGGGTGGCGGTCTGGGAGGAGGGGGCTGGTCAGGGGATGAGGGACACGATGATGGATGGCCGTGGGCATCCCACAGAGGGGCCCTGGCCCTCCCCTGCCTGGCCCACCCCCTCAGCAGTGCCGCATCGGCTTCACCATGATTTCCAATGGTGCTGGGCTGGCGGGGCAAGATGGCTAAAACACAGGAACAGACAGACAGACAGCGCCTCCACAAACCACGTGCCCTGGCCTGCCCCAGCCCCCACACCATGCACTGAACTCTGGCCCCAAAGGGGTCTCCTGCTGCCCTGGCCCAATCTGTCCAGGGAAAGGGCAATAAAGAGGGGAGGCGAGGGGCCTGGGTTGACAGGGGCGGTGTCACCAGGAGCCGGAGCAGACGATGACGACGATGATCAGGAACAGTTAATCCCTTTTCTTGTCCTCGGCTGGTTTTGGAGGGACTTCCTGGGGCTCGGTGGTGGAGCTGGCCCCCTGGCTGGGCTTGGCAGGCATGGGGGTAGAGGCCTCCTCCCCGGTGGTGGTGGTGATTGTGGCAGGGTCGGGAGTGGGTGGGGATGGGAGGGCCCCTGTAGCTGTTGGGGCTTCGGCCATGGGGGCAGTTGCTGTCGGTGCCTCACCACTCATGCCAAACTCATTAACCCGTGTGGGGTCGACGCGGTAGATCCACCGTTGGTAGAGGTAGATGAAGAAGACCACATCTAGAGTTGGGGTAAGGAGGGCAGTGTGAGCAGAAGGGGCCCATCTGGACTACTGTCAGGAGGTTAGGGGGTCATACAAAGATTGGGCCTCAGACAGAATCCCCAGGCTGGGAACAGGGCAAGTCCCTTAGCCCAGGCCCCAAGTCTTGCCTGTGCCTCCTAAACTGCAGTGGGAGCCTCCCACCGGCCCACCCGCCTGCCCGCCCACCATACTCACCGTCCCGTAGGCAGCCGATCCGATACATAACGGGCATCTTGATCACAAAGGCGAAAAGGTCATCGATGAAGGTGTTGAGGGCCTTGTAGGTGAGCATGCGCCAGGGCAGATGGGCCACAGACTTGAGCTTGTAGTTGATGAAGAGCTGGGGTGTCATGGTGATAAAGCCTATGGTGGTAGTAAGGGGATACCCATGAGCAGAGGAAGGGGCATCCTAATCCTGGACCTCTCTGACCTCACTTCTGGCCTCCCTCCCCTCACTTACTCTACTCCAGCCACAATGGCCTGCTTGCTGCGTCCAGTCTCCCTGGCACATGCTACTTTAGGGCCCTTGAATGCTCCCTCCTTTGGCATTTTTCATCTCCTCAGAGAGGTCTCCCTGACTACCATCTAATGTGCACCCCGCACCTTGACGCCTTCCCAGTACCCATCACGTGCTGTGAGTCGCCCACTGTGTGAGTTCCCCTGAGGATGAGGACCTAAATGCACCTGACCTCCAAGAAGCCTCCCTGACCCCAGACTGGACCAGGTATCCTTTAAGGCTCGCCATATGCCACCCCTGCCCACCCTGGGTTGTCCCTGTCTGGGAATGAGTCTGCCTCCCACACTGGACCCCAACTGTGGGTGGACGAACATCTGCTAAGTGCCTGCTCTCCCGGGGTGATGAGTGTGGCCCAGGCCTGCTCACCGAAGGTCAGCAGAAAGCCGTAGAGCATGCTGAGCACCCAGGAGTACCAGCCCTTGTGCTCCAGGTACAGGAGGCTGTAGACAGCATAGCAGCCCAGAAGTGGGAAGAGAATCCACGACAGGTACCGAAATGCCATCTGTGGGGCACAGGGTGGGGTTGGAACCCCATTTCTTGGGCCCCACCTGACACTCTGCCTCACCCACCCACACCTGGTCTGGCAGGCCAGCCTAGGGGAATTTCCAGGTGGCTCTGGGAACTTTGGATTCAGAAAGGAAGTATACATGGCAGGTGGGTAATACTAGAGGGTGTGACACAGCCATAAAGTGTAGACCCGTCAGTTAGGAGGCAGATGGCTTGTCTCCCCATGCCACCCCAAAAATTGCCCACCCCCGGAGTGTGTAATGCTTGGAAACCCTAGAGGATACTCACATCGTCGTACACTTTAGTCGAGGACTCGATGTATGTGGACTTGTCTTTGAAGGTTGGGCGGGGGAAGAGTCCTGCCACCTTGTGCTCCCGGTCCAGCTTCGGGCAGGGAGGGAGGCAGGGGTCAGCTGCCGATCCCCCTGCCTGCTCTAGTCCCTGCCCTTCCCCACTGTTCCCAGTTCCCCTGCCCTACATGTGACCTGAAAAATCCCCTGGTACAAAAATCCCCTTGGTTCTGGGAGTGCAGCCGGCACTGGGAAACACCCGGGGCCAGCTCCAGGGTCTGGCTGACCGAACAGTCCCCCTCCAAACCCCTGGCAGCCCCCAAAACAGCATGGCTGCTCAGCCTTACCCGGACATCCATGACCTTGGTGATCTTCCAGAGGTCAATGAGGACCCCGATGAAGACGCTGACCTGGACCACGAAGTTGGTCTCATTGTCCAGGATATAGAGGAGGACCACGAAAGACTGGAAAACTCCAAAGAAGACGGAGCGCACAGACAGGCCCTCCAGGGACTGCCGGCTGTTCCAGAACTGGATATCTGTGCACGGGAGTTAGGGGGAAGCCAGGAAGTTGAGCTGAGTTCTTCCTGCAGCTCCCTCCGGCCTCACTCTCCTTAGATTCCAGGGGAGATGCTGGTCACTAAAATGGAGGGGTGCATAGGACTCCCTCCCATAAAGAGTCTCTGCTTCTCAGGTGCTACCCTAGGACTAGACAGGCAGGACCTCTGCAGCCCTCACATCTGACACTGGCCCCCAGAATGCATTCCTTTGACTGGTGACAGTGACTGCTGCCAGGTCCCAAGTGCTTACCAGGCCCAGGTGCTAAGGGCTGCTCAGAGAAGCCACTTCCCTGTGGCCTTGAAGCCTGGCCTGGCAGCATCTGGCTGGAAGCTGGATTTTTGTGACACCAGACCTGGGCTGTCCACCTGGTGCCAGGTGCCTCCCCTGATTGGGAAGACCTGGGACACACGCTTCAAAGCAATCTCCTCCAGCCCACTGTTCTGAAACAGTGAGGGAAGTGGCCCACAGCCACCTGGGTACACCAAGGGCCCCATGCTCAGGTCTCCAAACAGAGTTCCTTTTGATGCTGCTCCTGGGCCCAGGTCAGTCCTCTCTGAGCCCTGGGCTCCCCATAGCCAAACAGGGCTAACAGCACTGGTTGATCCCGCCTGTGTTAAGTGTTTAAGACCCCCAGCCACAGGCGGCCACCATCACAATGCCTATTTTACAGAGGCAGCCAGGCCGTGCTTGCACAGGGCCAGCTTTGCACTGTGAGCTCTGGCCATCCACCTGCTCTGGTTCTGACTTTGGAACTCCAACACACTCGGCAGCTCCTCTACCCCCATCAGACCCTGAGATTTAAAAGAGAAATTCACAGAAACCCCCCAATCCTGACCAGAGAGAATGGATCTGGAGATGGGGTTCTATTGAGGGTGAAGGGATCCAAGTCCTGTCCCAGACTAGAGAGGCAACAAACATGGGTGTAAAGCTGGGCTCACCCAGGGCCATCCCTGCTGTGTGACCTTGGGCGAGTGACCAGCCACTCTGAGCCTTCATTTCTCATCAGGAAGAGGGATCCCAATCGACCCAGCTCCCAGTGAGCAGGGATGTTTGTGAGCCAGCACCTGCCCAGGCACAGGAGTATTCCACAGGCTACCAGTAGTTGGCACTTACTGTTCAGTTCTGATGTTGCAATCTTCAAAATGTAACTCGATTAATCTTGGCAATATTATCTTAATAATAATAATATTTTATAATATTGCCCTCAGAGCGGGCCTCTTTCAGATTGAGGTTCTCTAGGAAAGGAAGAAGTGGCCGGCAGGGCTTAGAGGATGAAAGTGGGTGCTGGAGCCGGCTGCCTGGGTGCAAATCCTGGCTTTGCCAATTGGGAGCTTTGTGACTGCAGGCGAGTTATCTAACCTCCCTGAGCCTCTGCTTCATCATAAGCATGGCGGTAACAACAAGCTTCCTCATGGGGCTGTGGCTGTGAGGACTCAATGAGCTAATGAATGAGGACACTCAGAACAGTGTCTGCCCATGGCCAGTCCCCTCAAACCCTGGCCATTGCCATTGTTGGCCTTTGGAACGTTGGGGTCTTCTGGAGACTGAGCTGTCACCTTCCCATCCCTACACCCTGAGGGGCCTTTCCCAGCAGGCAACCTGTTGGGCAGGCTGATGGGAGCAGCTCTGGGGCTTCCCTGCTCTGGGCCTTGGAGTTCCCCAGCCCAGCCCCTCTTGCGGCACCACACCCAGTAGATGGAAGTTTCTGGACTGGGAGTTTCGGGGCCATCATCCTGGCTCGTTCACTGGGCCTTTGGAGAGTGGGGCTGAGAGACCCCAAGGTAGGAAGAGGACCCTATGAGTGAGGAGGGAAAGAGAGAGGGGGCAAGCCTCCTCTGGTACCCTCCCATCCCCAGCCCCCCATGGCCTCTCACAGGCCTCAGGGTTTCTCCCCTACCGTTCTTGAAGGCCAGGAACTCAAAGACACTGTGGACGATGGACACGATGATGGTGAGAGCCAGCAGGTAGGGGTTGGTCTCTAGGAGGGCAACCTAGAGGTGGGGGTGGGGGAGATGCCTGTGAGCGCTGCCATGCCCTTGCTGGGGGCTGACCTCTCTCCTCCTGGACTCCCAGAAGAACCTGCTCACAGACCTGACCCCCAGAACTACCCAGAGAGGGAGTACGCATGACAGGCAGAGATGGACAGATGGACATGGAGAGGCAGGCAAGTGATGGAGAAAGAAAGAGAAGAGAGGAGAGAGACAGAGAGACAGTGATGGGGAGAGAGACCGAGTGACAGAGATAGATGAAGGGACAGTGAGAGTGACGAACAGAAACCCAACATGAAAGACAACCCCAGGCAAGCACAGCTAAGTCTCAATGGCACAGACATAAACAGAAAGATGGGGATGCCAGAATATCAAGGATACCGTGACAGAGAGCAGAGACATCAAGTCAGAGCCCAAAGTTGGGGAGAAATGGGCTATGGAACAAGATCAGGAAGGGGTGGTCTGAACTCAGAAGGCCTGGCCAATGAAACAGAAAAGCTGAGACAAGAAGGACCACGGAAGCCTCAGGGATGGGATCCCCAGAGCCAGCGAGGGCTGAAGGAGGGAGGTCACCTGAGAGGTTGTGAAACTGCTCAGGGAGCACGGGCCAGAGGTCCCCAGGCCGCCAACCTGGCCCACTTCCCTTTCCCCTCCTGCAGCCCAGGAGAGTGCTGGGAAGCCCCTACCCCGACCTCACCTTCACTGAGTCCTGCTCCTCATCTGACTGCTCGTATAGCTCATCACCCAGGAAGTTCCAGGGTGACTTGGTGCTCTGGGCGGCGTAGAGCTGCCAGCGCCAGAGAGAGAGTGGGCAGAAGGAGACGCGGAGTGGCAGGGTGGCCAGGCTCTCGTTGATGGGGTAGTAGTCCTTTTGCAGGTTCCAGTAATCATTGAAGTAGATGATAGGGTAGTAGTCACCACTCACGGCATCAAATTTCACGTCTGCAGGCAAGTGGGGTAGGGACACTGCTCAGCCTGGGCTGAAACCAGGGAACCCGAAAGGGTAGGGCGACCCCTTAGGCCTTCCAGAACAAAGGTGGAATATTCAGATAGGCCCCCTGACAGACACTGAGGACAGGGACAGGGAAGAAAGGGGTCTTTAGGCAGGGGTGGGGCAGGGTGGAGAGCTTGGGTGGATGGAGACAAAGAGAGCCAGAGGGGGCTGGGGGCCTCACACTGGTCCAGGGGCGGAGGCACGCTGCCCTTCACCCACGGTGTGTGGTCGTCCACAATGTTGATGGTGATGTTGGGGTGCCAGTGGGAGATCACTTCTACAGGCCCATAGTCCTCGGCCCTCTGAGGGGAGACAGGGGGTCATGGGGCTCAGAGGCACCTGCACCTGAAGGCTCCCATGACAATCGTGACAGCAGAAGAGCAGCCACTACAGTGACCATTGGCCAGCCACACACCAGCCTTACAGATTCCACACCCTGGACCCCCAGCCACCTGATGGGAGGGATGGGGGGAGAGAACCCAGGCCTGCAGATCTGGGTGGGACCATATGCTAGGCTACAAAGAGGGCCCCTTGTGCAGCTCCACATTCAAGGGGCGCCTGCCGGGACCACCGCACAGAGAGGAAGATTCTTGGCACCCAGCACAGGTTAACACCCTGGTGTCCCCAGACCACCTGGAAGAATGGGGGCGTTACTCTGTCTAACTGGGCTCAGGGTCTGACTGCTTGGGTGTGAATCCCACCCTGCCATTTCCTGGCTATGACACTGTGGACAAATCTTTCCACTGAAAACAAGAACAGTGATGAGACCCACTCTCACTAGAATCCTCCCATTCCCTGAGAGGCAGTTCAGCTTCCTAGCCCCATTTTGAGGAAAATTGAGGGTCAGAGGGGCGAGGAGACTTGACCAAGCCCCCACAGCAGCTTGGTGGTGGTGCCAGCTGAGAGCCCACATGGCTGCCGGGCTGCGAACAGCCTGACACCCCCAGGACTCAAGAGATCCACTCATGTACCTTGATCATTTCTGGATCGGCTTCTGTCTCCCCTGTCAACAGGTTCTTGGTTTTCTGAAACCGCCGGCGCTTATATTTGTTGATCACTGTGGAGGGGAACAGGGAGAAGGGGTGGATATGAGACCTGAGGGCACTAGGGGATCCAGACCCCTCTGCCTATCAAGAGCTGCTCACTGGTATCCCGGCTCCCACTATCCCAAATGCCAAGTGATGCTAATGCTGACCAGCAGGCCTGAGCTGCCTGCCCTCTCAAACCTCAGTCCCACTGTCCCCATCTTTACAATAACACCAACATCCACCAAATGACTCACAGTAGAAACACGGAGTCTTTCTGCTCCAGAACCTGCTGCATGGGTCTCAACAGGCCCATCCTCCAATCTAACCACAACTCCCCCTCCAGGCCTCATGGTGAGCCAGCCCTGGTGTCCCCTCCTGGATGAATATAGCCACTTCCTCACTGGCCTCCTGGTAGCCGCCCTTGCCTCCTATGACCTCTCTGCCGGGCAGTCAGCACTTCTTTTAAACCAAGTATCTGAACTTGCTCTCCTGATACTTCTGAACCCCAGGCAACCCCCGAGGCCCCAGCAGGCCCCACTGACCTCTCTCAGCCCTTACCCCTCCCACCCTCGTCCTCCTCACGCCCCTCTCCTCACATGTGCCAACCTGACACATACCCACCATAGCTGGGAGCTTCCTGGTGGCTCTTCTCACCCTCAGGTCCTTAGTTAAATGTCCCTCTTCCTAGGGCTTCCCTGCACACCTCACTCAAGTCGTGCTCCTTGCATTGTGTATTCCCGTCACAACATTCCCCCTGCCTCTAATTCCACTGCCTTTTGGTGTGCTTGCTGTCTCTCCCCTCAACCTGTCTGTGAGCCCCAGAAGGGTGTGGGCCTATTTGGACACTGACATATCCCCGCACAAGGCTGGGCCCAGGGACAACTAGTGGAATACATGAAAGTAAACAGGTGAACTGCGGACAGTTCAGAAGGCCAGAACCACCAGTGTGAGAAATCCTTTAGGGCTGCAAACCCCCAGCCAAGAGCAGCCTTCACTTCCTCTTGCAGAGGCCAGGCTGGCCACAGGCTCTCTGCCTCCCTGCCTTGAACTATGCCAAGACTTGCCAGGAGGAAGGGGCTGGTGCTTGCTCAGGCCTGATCTCCTCACCTCTACCCTGCTTGGGTACTTTTCAGCTCTCCCTATCCTGGGACAAAATGCAGTCTTCCCCTCCTGTGACTTCTCCATCTTGTCCCCGAGGGGCAGGGAGAGATGGGGAAATAGGAAGGTTGCTGGTCAAGAGTGGGAGCCCTAGTCTCACATGAGCGAAGGGATATTGGAAAGCTTTGTCACTTCCCGGGCCTCGGTCCCTCTGGAGAATAGCAGGACCATTGTGAAGTGGCTCTGCTCTTACAGAGCACAGCCAGGAAATGTCTGCATGTCACATATACACAAACCAGACCCGGATCCCTTGCATCCACTCAGAACCAGGGCTAGAGGTTTCTGAATTCTACACACAAGCTCACATTCAAAACCATTTCCAGAACAGAACTTAGGCTTTCAGCCCAGGGCCTGCTGCTCTGACAGCAGCACGTATACCATCCCAGCACTTCAATCAACACAGGTGAGACCTTGCCCCATGTCCAGGGAGTGCAGTAAACACCCAAGGGTGGGCATCCTGAAGAATGAATTGGGGGGCAGGGGAGCCGGGCCTAGCCAGGTCCCAGAGGCCTGGAGGAGGAGGCACAGGAGAGAGGCTTTGGTTCAGGGGGAGAACATTCTACAATTTGGCAGCACCCACATGGATTATAATACAAGATTGACCTGGCTTCTGTGGGAGGAAAGAGCCACCTTCCTCGGAGTTGAAGCTTCTAGAAGTGTGGCAGCCACAGAGTGGTCACTGGCCATATGAGGTTGCTGAGCACTGACAATGTGGCTGACCCGAGCGGAGGTATGCTGTGAGTGCAAAACACACCAGATTCTGAAACTTAGTGCAGAGGAAGAAAAAGAATGTAAGATAATTTTGGTGATTTTTTAATACTAATTACATGTTGAAATGACAATATGTTAACCTCAATAAAATTATTACTAATGTTAATTTTATACTTTTAGGTGGTTTTGTGTATGTGTGTTTCATGTAGCCACTAGAAAACTTAAAATGACTCAGTGGCTGGCACTATATCTCTAGGGGACAGAGCTGCTGTAGAGGACTGAGTGCTGGCCCTGTGGGGAAGGGGCTGTTCTGCTCCCACACTTTCATTCTTTGCCCTGGAACTGGGTGGCCAGCTCCAAGGGGTCCCAGATGTGGGGCAGCCTGGGTGATCCTGGTGCGCCTTCCAGGTCCACTGGCTGCATTCACCTGTCACAGTGACTGTGAATACCACCACCTCACCACACAGTGACAAGGATCTCATTTACCAAAGGCAAACCCACAAAAAATATGACATCAATGAGGGTAAATGAGATGTAAGCCAGCAGCCACCCAACTGGATCTCATTCAAGACAACCTCTGAGACGTCAAGCACATCCACTCCAGGCCCCTGATGACCCCACTTTTGGGGACATGCTCTTCAGGACCGCCCCTGCAGGCCACACCTCCTCAGCTCACCTTCGCCCACATCTTCACAGGTCCTACTATGCAGAAAGCAGCGGGCTCAACATCCACAGAGCACATTCCAGACACCCTCACTTACCAGTGCTCAGCACATGGGGCACCAGGGCACCAACTTTTTGTTCAATCCAGTGTAGGTAAGCTTTTTAAATCATGTATTTGGCTTATGTTTTAAATATATAAATTCTAAAAATATACCATATCAAGACTATCCAGTCATGACTTTGTATCACTTTCAGTTCTGCCAACATGCCCCTAACACTTCCTTGATAACAATGACATCTCTGGATATGGAGGTGGGGAGAGGGTAGGTTCTGAGACAAAGTCAATGAGAAGGGCCACATCTCAGTGAGTCCAGTTAAACTTACAACTTAGGGAGGGAATAATTTGTCTACCTACCTCTGATACTTTTCCTCACATTTGAATTAGTCTTCTATTTTCCCCCTAAGGCTCTCCTCTATTTCTAGTTCCAGTGTAAGACCTCATCCTAAACTTCTTAACTTCTGAAGAAAAATCAAAATGTACTCAAAGACAAGCTCCCCAATTTTAAACCTCTGCACTCCAGAAACATAAGTGATTTAATCATTAGTTGACCCATTTGTTTCTTTTCAAATGTGATGATGATTCTTCATACATTTCCCTCTTCTATATGGGCACATTGGCTTTTAGAGTATCAGTGGCCTAGCTCACAGCTCTGAGGCATGCAGCACTATGGGCTGAACACACAGCAGTGGTTCCCAACCTTTTTTTGGCCATGCCCCACCTAAGCATTTCTAAAATCCTATGCCCCCTGTGACATATAATTTTTATTATTCAAAAAGTGAGCTCCTCTTCCCGTGGAGGAAGCCTAAAAGGCCATTAACATTGTCTAAACAAGCTCCCAAAGAATGTGGCATCCATGAAAGAGAAAAATAAAAGAACCAAAGGTTAGCTGAAATACTGAGAAAGAAATCACTAAGAAATTGCTAAAATAATAATAATAATAATAATATGAAGTAATATAAAAATATTAAATAAAGTTTCAAAACACATAATAGAGAACTAAAATGCATAAGTATGTCACAATATATATTTATATACTAGAGGCCCAGTGCACGAAGTTCGTGCATGGGGATATGTGTCCCTCAGCCTGGACTGCATGCTCTCCAATCTGGGACCCCCATGGGGGACAAGCTTCTCATAATCTGGAACCGCTGGCTCCTAAATGCTCACCAGTCTATCTGCCTGATTGCCCCTAACTGCTCCCCTGCTGGCTTGATTGTCCCTAAACGCCTCTGCCTTGTCCCTGCTCCTAGGACTCAGGATTCTCTCCTCCAGCCAGCCACAGGCACCTGGGAGACAGGCCAGCTACAGCCACAGAGGACAGTGGGTAGGTAGCTTCACCTGGGCCATAGCCACAAGCACTAACGCCTGGGACCATGGGCCAGGCAGCTTCTCTAGCTGGCTACGGCCCAGAACCAAGGGGCAGGCAGCTTCTCTGCCCCCCAGGCTGCAACCAGCTGCCAGACACTGGTGCCTGGGACCTTGGGGAGGGCAGCTCCTCCAGCTGGCTTAGGCCCGGGACTCTGGGACAGACAGCTTTTCTGTCTCCCGGGCTGCAGGTGCTGGTGCCCAGGACCACGGGCAGGGCAGCTTTGCCCAGGCTCAGTTTTGTCAGGAAGGACGTCCAGATGGTCATCTGGATGACGTCCCAGTCTAATTAGCATGTTACTCTTTTATTAGTATAGATTGTATATGAGTTCCCTAGAACCATAAGAAATGCATAAAATTTACTATTAATAAGTCATTCTCAAATTGCCCCCTTAAAAAAATCAAATTGGGCCCTGGCCAGTTTAACTCAGTGGATAGAGTGTTGGCCTGCAGACTGAAGGGTCCCATGTTTGATTCTGGTCAAGGGCACATGCCTGGGTCGCAAGCTTGGCCCCCACTAGGGAGCATGCAAGATCCATGATTCTCTCCCATTAATGATATTTCTCTCTCTCTCCCTCTCCTTTCCTCTCTGAAATCAATAAAACTATATTTACAAAAAATAAAATAAAAATCAAGCTGGCCTGGCTGACGTGGCTCTATGGTTGAGCATTAACGTATGAACCAGGAAGTCAGGGTTCAACTCCTGGTCTGGGCACATGTTTGAGTTGTAGGCTCAATCCCCAGTGTGGGACATGCAGGAGGCAGTGATTAATGATTCTCTCTCATCATTAATTTCTCTCTTTCTCCTCCTTCATCTTTGAAGTCAATAAAATATCTTTAAAGAAAAATCAAACTTCTCCCCTGTGGGGCATGCGCCCCATGTTGGGAACCACTTTTCTAAGCTCTTTTCCCTTCAAAGTATTTCTTGTGGTCCCTACAGAGAGGGACATGCACCACAGAGCAGAGAAGCTGTAACTGGAAGTTCCACAGCAGTGAGTGCTATCCCTTTAGGTTTCTCTTCAACTTCCTATCTTTCTCAAGGGGCTCCACAGCCTACCCTCCACTAATGGCAGGAGGATGGCAATGTCATCTGCTGACTGAGCTAACCTCCAAGCTTGACATATTCTTATTTTTCTTCTGAACTTTATTTTTATTGTTGACATGGTTACAGATGTCCCCATTTCTCCCCCAACTTTATCTACCACCACTTAAGCTCCTCATCTTTTTCTTTTTAATCTTTACCCCAAGATATGTTGTTATTGATTGTTAAGGATATAGAAAGAAACATTGATGTGACAGAGAAACGTTGATTGGCTGTGTCCTCTACTCGCCCCAACGGGGGAATTGAACCTGCCACTTGGAATGTGTTGACTGGGGATGGAGCCCACAATCTTGGTGCACGGGACAGTGCTCCAACTAACTATACCACCAATTCAGGGCTAGACGTGTTCTTCAGGAACAGCCAGTACTACCTGATCTGTGACATCAGCCAAGCCCGGATGTCGTGTTTCTGTCTCATCACACAGCCACAATGCTTTTATTTCTTGTAGCACAGAAATGATCTCTGAATGAATTCCTGTTATTTTAGCACTTTTCACAAATATAACACTTAGACCTGGCACCACGGTACCATCCCTTCAGAGACTGCCAGTCCAGGGTTCCAACTGCAGAGACTGGGCTACTTTTATATCAAAATAAGGAAGACTTAACCACAAGAACAGAAGTGTGTCTGTTACCGTGCCACACAAAAAAACAGCTGGATAGACCAGCACCAAATTCACAGGCACAAAAAATGAAATTGAGATGGAGCTAACAAAATTTGCTGGTAAAACTCAAGTACAGGGAGAGATTCCTATGATAGCCAATTGGGAGACAGTGGACTCCTGGACAAAGACACAAAGGGTGAGCGAAAAAATGCCAACTCACTAACCTCATAGAAAAGGAAAAATTGGACAGGAAAGAAAAACAAAAACAAAAAAAACCGCCAAAACCGGTTTGGCTCAGTGGATAGATCATCGGCCTGCGGACTGAAGGGTCCTGGGTTCGATTCTGGTCAAGGGCATGTACCTTGGTTGCAGGCACATCCCCAGTGGGGACGTGCAGGAGGCAGCTGATTGATATTTCTTTTTCATTGATGTTTCTATCTCTCTATTCCTCTCCCTTCCTCTCTGTAAAAGATCAATAAAATATATTAAAAAACAAAAACAAAAACCTATATTCACTGTGTGGCTCAGATGTAAATAAGAATCACACACTAGTCTGGCTGGTGTTGCTCAGTGGTTGAGCATGGGTTCGATTCCCAGTCAGGGTACATACCTGGGGTTGCAGGCTTTATCCCCAGTAGAGGGCATGCAGGAGGCAGCCGATCCAAGATTCTCTCTCATCATTGATGTTTCTATCTCTCCCTTTCCCTTCCTCTCTGAAATCAATAAAAATATATTTTAAAAAAAGAATCACAGAGTTAATCATTTGAATACTAAATGTTAACCTAATCAAAATTATGTTAATGTGCTAGGATTTCCTCTTCCAGAGTAAGAGGTCAGGAGATAATATCTAAAACTGAAAAGCCAAGAAATTGAGGTAGCAACTTGTTATTGAGAGCCTTGGGGATTAAGGAACAAAAGAAACAGCTAAATGAATTTGAAAGCAGTTGCCTATGAGGGGGTAGGAACTGGAGAAAAGGCGAAGGGGGACAGGGGACTGATGAGTCTTATTGTTTTGTTTATTATTTGAATTTTAAACCTTATACAGTCTAGCCGGCATGGTTCAGTGTTTGAGTGTTGACCTATGAACTAGGAAGTCACCATTCAATTCCCAGTCAGGGCACATGGCCGGGTTGTGAGCTCGATCCTTGGTGTGGGGGTGTGCAGGAGGCAGCAGATGGATGATTTTCTCTCAACACTGATGTTTCTGTCTCTCCCTCTCCCTTTTTCTCTGAAATCAATAAAAAGTATATTTAAGCCATATACAGTTGACCCTTGAACAACATGGAAGTTAACTGTGCAGGTCAACTTCTATGCAGATTTTTAAAAAGAAATAACTGTATTGTTTTTGATCTGCAGTTGGGAATCTATGGGTGTGAAGCGCTAACTGTATGCACTGATCTGTGCCATCGTGTATAAGGGACTTGAGCATCCTCACATTTTGGTACTCACTGGGGTGCTGGAACCAACCCCCAAACATACTTAAGGGACAATTAATTTTGGGGGAACAAAAAATTATACAAAATAAAAAATGAAAAAAATTTACACAAACATTTTTAACTCTGCAGAGGACTGGCACCCCTAATCCCTGTATTACTCAAGGGTCAATTGTACTTCTAACAAAATAAAAAATAATAATTTAAGGAGATGGCCTGGGTAGAGAAAATATTTTAATATAAGGCTGTGTCATAAGCCACAAATGGCCATCCCTAACCCAAGGCTTCTCAGTGGTGACTCGCAGTCCCATCCAATGGGGATTCACTTGGTGGGCTTCCAGCAAGGGTGAGAAAAAGGGGACCTTATCTAGTCCCAGGACCCTCAGCATCTTGCCTTCAAAAATAAAGGGCACTGCTCAGAGATATGTGTCTGAGAATAGAGGGCTCACAACAAAGCCACACAGAACAAATCTGAGCAGGTCACCAGGAACACAGGCACTGTCTCACAGGCATCTCAAGGGTGATACGTGTGCAGTGTCCATTCACGCGGACTGGGATGACACAGATTCAATTAGAGGTCACACTGAATGAAACAAATTTCAAAGGGCCTCCGGTCTCCCTGTGCTCATTAAATCAACCCATTGTTCATGCACAGACTATTCTTAAGCATCTAATTCTACTAAGCCAGGTGCTACACAGGAGCTGGCCCATCACCTCCCCTTTAAAAGTCCCTTTGTCCACCTGTTCTTCCTTTCTTACTTTAAAAAAAAAAAATATATATATATATATATATATATATATATATATATATATATACACACAATTTTTTAAAATGTTTTTATTGATTTCAGAGAGACAGGGAGAGGGAGAGAAAGAAAAAACATCAATGAAGAGAGATAATTATCAATCGGCTGCTTCTGGCACACACCCTACTGAGGATCGAGCCCACAACCCTGGAATGTGCCCTAACCTGGTTCATAAGTCAACGCTCAACCACTAAGCACAACAGCTAGACACACTTGCTCATTCTAAGCCCACTGTTCACATGACTGCTTGAGGGGTGTCTACAGAGGCACGAAGGATGGGCCTTCAATCTCAGACTCCCTGGGCGCAGGGTTCCTGCCAGTCCTTGTGGACCTGAGATTTGAGGTCCTTCATGGCTTGGGGCACCCAGGCTGCCAGCTGCCTGGACTGAGGATCTGAGCTGCGGAGACTGACTTACTCCGAGACATGTGGACTGTGGCGAGCCGGCGATACAGGGCCTTCTGCCGGGGATCTGGGTGGAAGCCACTCTTGGTGAAGTAGACATGGATGTAGATGGAGCCATTCTGTTGAACGCTCTGCAAGGTGGGCCAACAGAGAGAAGGAAATGCTGAAGCCCTTCACGACATATGCCTCCAGCAGATTCCCTACCCCCCAGTTCTCCGGCCAGGCAAGCAGTGTAGGTAAGTGGTTAAGAGCAGGTCATGAGAGCTGAAGGCACAGCAGTGCAGTCAGGATTATCCCAGAGCACCTAGCATGTCACTCAGGTACAAAGTAGAACCTCAATAAATGACCTTAATTCATTCAACAGTAAAACCTGGGATGCAGGGTAGGAGGGGGAACACCAGACCCTGCTCTGGGTACTCCAAATGGTAACTACCTAATCCACTGGGTTCACATTCCTGCAACATACAGACATATTGCTGTGGTCATGTTGTTATACCCATTTTCCAGAAGAGCCAACTAGGACTCACACAGAAAGCTTACATAATGTGCAGTGAATGGATCTGAACTCAGTCCGTGGGCTCTTTTGAAGCTCTGCCTCCCACCATCTGCCTGTACCTTTCTTCTTCCAGCTCTCCAGGCGTGGGCATTATGCTCACTCCCACCACATACAGAGAAGAACACTGAAGAGGGGTGGCCACCTGCTAGGGCACATCTGAGCCCTCTCTGACTGTGCAGTGCCGGCTTCACTTGGCCACACTGCATCCTCCTCGCTTCCCTGCCTTTGAAGTCCACCTCTGGGTTCATCCTGTTGTTGTTGTTTTTTACTGTTTTAAGGAGGACATAGCTAGATGGATAAAGACTATCCGTACAGGACTAGCTAATTCTTACAGATAATAAAAAACTCCCCTGCCCAGGAACAGGCCTTTTATATGCAAACCAATCAATCCCAAATCCACAGCCCCATCCATGCCCTTCTAAACTGTTTCCCTACTCTGCCTAGTCTTTCCTGAGGAAACCCCAGTAGAGACTCTTGTCCTAGGCTTCCCCTCTCACTTCTTCTGTTCCTGCACAAACTCAGTGCTTCCCCATGTGGCCCTGTGTTACATGTCGCCCCCCACCTCGGGAAACGTAATTAATTCTTCTTTCAATGGCACTGGCCTCTCTGTGTCATCACTCAGGTGCAACCCTAACTGGTTTGGCTCGATGGATAGAGCATAGATCTGCGGACTCAGGGGTCCCAGGTTCGATTCCGGTCAGGGGCATGTGCCTTGGTTGTGGGCACGTTCCCAATGGGGTGTGTGCAGGAGGCAGCTGATTGATGTTTCTCTCTCATCGATGTTTCCAGTTCTCTATCCCTCTCCCTTCCTCTCTGTAAAAAAATCAATTAAATATACATATTTAAAAATAAATAAAATAAAATCAGGTGCAACTGAGATACCCTCCAACTTCAAACCTGGGAAAGAGGTTCAGATCCAAGTCCTTGGGGTGGCTTTTGCTGCCTCTCAGGCTAGTGGGGACCTCAGGGAGGGAGGGACTTGGATCCTAGGCAAAAGTCTGGTAGAAGCCATCCCTCAGCACAGGTTAGCCTATAGGCCTCAGAAAGACTATGTCCACACCCTGTGTCCAGCCACCCCCACAAACCAAGACATAGAGAGGGCAGACATGCCCCCTTTTCTCTCAGAAGGCCAAGAAGACCTGCTAAAGAGAAATGAATGAGTGTGCGGCCCCAAGAAGATATCAACATCATTGATGCAGCGAATTCACTGATTGTTCAACATTCTGCACCCAGCCCCATGCTGAAGAGAGCTGGGGCACAGTGGTTAGCAAGATAGTCCCAGCCTTACCCTCATAGGGCTCACAGTCCCATGATGGGGAGAGACCTATGTCCAGAAAGTGACAACCCACCATGTGAGCAGGACCTGGGTGGCAGAGCCCAGAGAGGGCAGCTGCCAGAGCCTGAGAGTCAGGAAGGGCATCTTAGGGGAGGCAGGATTTGAACATGGGGCTGCCAACATCCAGAGCCAGAGAGCTTGAGTTCAAATCCCTAAATAGCTCTGTGACCTTAGGTGGGTCACTTAAGCTTTCTGTACCTTGATGTCCTCATGACTGGAGAGAAGAGTTCCCACTTTATAGGGTTACTGGGAGGTTTACACTAATGGCCTACCTTGGTGCCCTGAACAGAGTAAGTGCTTAATCAGTGTTACCTGTTATTTTCAAACTAGAGGTCCAGTGCACAAATTTGTTCACTGGTGTGTATTGGGGTGGGTGGGTGGGGGAGTGTGTTCCTCAGCCTGCAGTCCGGGAGAACCTCAGGGGATGTCCCCATGGGGAGTGGGTCCACAGTCTGACATCCTTAGCACTGGCAGGAGGGAGGCAGGCCGCTGCATTTGCCAGCCATCAGCTGGCTTGTGGCTGAGCGGCACTCCCCCTTTGAGAGCTCACTGACTACCAGGGGGCAGCTCCTGTGTTGAGCATCTGCTCCCTGGTGGTCAGTGCACATCAGAGTGACAGGTTGTTCAGCTGTACAATCTATTTGCATATTACCCTTTTATTATATAGGATTGGGCTACTTGATAAACTAGTGATGACTGGACATCCCCATGGACAATTACTAATCTTTCACTGGTCAAGACCACAGAAATATATGATCCTAGGCCAATTTGAACTCCATCCACATGGAGATGTGTGGAGGCCATGCCCAGTGGCCACAAACCATGTGAACTGAGGGTACAGTCAGGCTTGGAGCCTAACCTCCAGATCGCAGGACTGGGAGTTGGTTCAAGGAAAGGCCCTTCCATGCAAGGTGAGCAGCCTGGGGGCCAGAGCCCAGGAGCCATCCCCACCTGAGGAATGTCGAGCTCAGCAAAGTGCTCATAGCAGCCATCTGAGTTCTCGCCGCTAGTCCAGTCGCCATACACAAGGTCATGCTGCTCCCAGAAGAGTGCTGACGTGGCGTTGAAGTCTGTAAAGTGCTCGTGCTCTGAGATGTACACGTGCAGGTTCTGTTGGAAGGAGAAGTGAAGAGCTTAGGGTTCCTCATTAAGAGCCTCTGAGGTTGTTGGATAAAGAGCAGATGAAGAACTGTGGCAGTGGTCAGCCTACTAATATGAATAACTTTGTTGAGTGAAGAAAAAGGGGAGTTAGTAGAGAGAAGAGTAGCAGCTAGTAGAGTAAATTTTCTCTTTTCTCATACCCCACCACATCTGTCCTGGTCTGAGTCTGTGATGTCTATGAACAAAAAAAAACAAAGAATAGCCAGCCTCACTCAGCTGGCATAGCTCAGTGGCTGAGCATTGACCTATGAATCAGGTCACGGTTCCATTCCTGGTCAGGGCACATGCCCGGGTTGCGAGCTCAACCCCATTGTGGGGTGTGCAGGAGGCAGCCGATTGATTGATATTTCTCCTGCTGTCTTCCTCTCTTAAATCAATAAAAATATATTGAAAGAAAAAAGAGAATGGCCAGCCTAGCAATTAGAATTTGGGGTTAGAAAGGATCAAGAATTATCTTCTCCCTTCTCAGCCTCTTAGGGCCTTCCTATTCAGAGCTCTGCAGGCTTATGGATAAAACACGGTCAAGAGCTGCAGGAACATCAGCCACTATCAACACAGAGAAACCATGCTTTCAAGAACTCCCTCTTTTCTCAAGTCCCCGTGGTCGTCTTTGTCCAGAGCCCTGAAGGCTCACAGACCAAGAACAGCTGAGCAGTGATCACCCCGCTGACTAGAATTCTGGGAAACTGAAAACATCAATTGGTTGCCTTCCACATGGGCTCTGACAGGGGCCAGGGATCAAGCCTACAATTGAGATACATGCCCTTGATCAAAATTGAACCCAGGACCCTTTAATCTGCAGGCTGACACTCTATCCACTGAGTCACACCAGCTAGGGCTCCCTTTGCAACTTTTTTTTTAATTGTCTAAAGTTTTGTCTCCTTTTTCCCCAATTGACCCCCTCCCCGCTTTGCAACTTTTAAAGTCTGAACATATTGAAACAAAATACATTAAGGACTCTGCAAAGATAGTTTTTAAACAACTGAGTGACTCCTTGGATGATCCTCTTCCCCAGAGATAAAATCCCCACAAAACCAAAAGAATTTACTTTTCCCTTACTAGTGTCACCTGAGTGACAGGTTTTACGTATTATGGATAGACCCAGAGTTCCTCAGCTCTGGACCCATTCAGAGCTGACAGTAACCAGGAACCAGATCACTGCCCATGTCACTGCCCCACACCCTCCCTGGCACTCTCATCTCCCTGGTCTGGCTTCCCAGCCAGCAGTTACCATTAAAGTGTCTTTGGGGAACAGGTTGCGGCTGGCGACGCGCGGGGCTCCTCCGGGGCCCACTTGGTCCTGAGGGGCCTGCCCTCGGCGGAACCAGCTGCTGATGGCCCAGATGATGAAGATCCTGAGGAGGGAAGCAGGGCAGGTGATGAGTCCCCAAGTCTTTTCCTTCGGACATGGGTCCACCTGACCTCCTTTTGACTCGCACCTGCTGGGGCCTGACCTGGGGCTGGTGGCCAAGGTTGAGAAGGTAGTCACAGGGCTGATGAGAGATAAATTGCCCTCAAAGGCCATGTCTGGGGAGAGACCTAGATGCCACTGTCTGCTAGTGTGGGGCGTCTGGCACTGTCTTGGTCTCCATGCAGACCCTCTCACTAAGTCCTCCAGAAGCTCCTGGTGACCACAGGGCACAGGAGCTTGGACCCTTGAAACCTCAGACCTAGAAAACATTCATGTCCCAGTCCACTGGAATTACAAAGTGAGACAACCCAAAAAACCTGTGCTATCCCAGGATTTTACAAGCACAGAGCCCTAGAAAGCAACAGAAGCAATATTTCAGAAACCTCACCTGAAAACTGGAGAGGTAGATAGTAAGTAATAAGTTAGTTCTGATATTGTTGTTGTTAATCCTCAACAAAGGGTATTTTTCCCATTTCTTTTTAGAGAGAGTGGAAGGGAGGGACAAAGGAGGAGAGAGAGAAAAATATAGATATGAGAGAGACACATCGACTGGTTGCCTCCTGCATGTGCCCCGACCAGGAGTGGTCTGACACTCCTGCCAGGGCAGTTCTGATTTTTAGTAGCAATGGTCTAGATTATTCAGACCAACTCTCCTATTGGAAACAACTCGGAAAAGCTTGATAAGAATGAATACACAGCCCTAGCCAGTTTGGCTCAGTGATAGAATATTGGCCTGTGAACTGAAAGGTCTCAGGTTTGATTCCGGTTAAGGGCACAATGCCCGGGTTGTGGACTTGATCCCCAGTAGGGGAAGTTGCAGGAGGCAGCCAATCCATGATTGTCTACCTCTCTCTCCCTCTTCCTTCCTCTCAATAAAAATGTATTAAAAAAAAAAAAAGTGAGAGAGAAACCAAGATGGCAGCATGGGTAAACACCTGAACTGCTGCCTCGCACAACAACTTCAAAACTACAACTAAAAGACAAAACAGATATCATCCAGAACCATAGGAAGGCTGGCTGAGTGGAGTCTACAACCAGAAGGAAAGAGAAAAGCACACTGAGACTCAGAGGACCTGCGGAAGTAAAGACAGAGGTACGGAGGCGCATGCGCGGAGAGGACTTGCAACTGAATACACGGCTGATTTTTTTTAATCCGCAGGGAGACACAGGCACCTAACTGCTCTGAACTCCAGTTCTTGGTGAGACTCTGAGGATCCAGACTCATATGGGGAGAAACTGGACTGTCTGGTAGCAGGCAAAACTCGAGGGCAGCTTTCTCTCAGAGGTGCTTGCAGCAATTGCCATGGGACACTGAAACCTGAGGACCTCTTAGGGCAGGGCTTATGAGAAGCCATTGCTGTTTGCTCTACCCCATCCAAGCTGTGGGCAGAGACTTTTGCATAATAATGATCTGGTCCTTTGAAATCTAAATTTACTTAATAAACTGCAGCTGATTCAGAGAGACCCAGCAAATCCAAAAGAAGGCCCAAGGCCTCACAGCAGCTTACACTGCTTCATAGCTGGGCCTCATCTGGGCATCCAAAAAAGAAGAATATGCAGAACTCTCCTCGCTCCTGCTGGGTGGCCTCAGGCAGAGGATAAATTAGCAAGAGACTCTAGGAGATCCAAGAGTCAGTGTACCAAAGGGTCAGAGTAGGACCATCCAGATTACAACTCTTCAGATCCATAAGGGACATCAGGGGGCAGACTCAATGAGCACCAAAGCCCCAATGAAGCAAGTCTTGTCTCATAAGGCTGACTCCAACACAGAAGTTTTCCTGGTGTAGACACAGCTGATCCTCACAGCCAACTGGCCTGGAGGTCAATTCCTCACAGTGATACCAACAACAATCAAGGCTTACCTACAACAAGACTGTGCACATAGCCCACAAAGGAGTGCACCAAGAGTGTCCACCTCAGGTAACTGGAGAGGCTGAGCCACTGGGCCCTGTATGACACCTAGCACACAAAGCCACTCTATCAACTCAGGGAAGCAGCCAAAATAAGGAGACAAAGAAACAGATCACAAACGAAAGAAATGGAGGAAAGAAAATGACCGGATATAGAGTTCAAAACCACAGTTATAAGGTTTTTCAAGAATTTCCTAGAAAAGGCCAATAAATGTAGCGAGACCCTTGAGGGTATGAAAAGGACCAACTAGAAATTAAGCATACACTGAGTGAAATAAAAAATAATATACAGAGATCCAACAGCAGACTAGAGGATCGCAAGAATCAAGTCAAAGATTTTAAATACAAAGAAGCAAAAACACCCAACTGGAAAAGCATAAAGAAAAAAGAATCCAGAGAAACCAAGATGGTGGCATAGGTAATCACCTAAACTGCTGCCTTGCACAACAATTTCAAAACTACAACTAAAAGACAGAACAGACATCATCCAGAACCACAGGAAAGCTGGCTGAGTGGAAATTCTACAACTAGAAGGAAAGAAAGGGGCTCACGGAGACTCAGAGGAGCTGCAAAAAGCTGAGGTACAGAGATGCGAGCGTGGAGAGAGCGGGTGGTGGTATGCCTGGCTGGCGGGAGGGAGACGAAACTCACAACTGCATGGAACCCCTTATCCTACGGCATTGAATCCCAACTCCGGGCAAGACTCATACAGGGAAGTCTGGACTGTAAAAAGGAAGAGTGCACGGAAATTTAGGGGAACCTCTTAAGGGCAGAAGTCTGGGGTGTGCAAACCAATGCATGCAGAGAGGATGGACTGCTGATTGTGCCGCTGGCTCTCTCTGATGGGCGGGAGACAGAGCCTCCTAACTGGGTCACTTCTAACTGCATTGAACTCCAGTTTCAGGTGAGACCCTGGGGACCCAAACTCATACGGGTCCCAGAGCACAAGGAAACTGAAAAGGCAGTGGTCTGGAGGCACCCGAGCGTGCATACAGAAAGGGCCACAGCGATTACCAATTAGGGTGGGGCTGACTGGAAGCCAAGGCTATCTCTGCTCAGCCCTGAGACTCCACCCCACCCAATCTGAACAAAGAGGATTTTGCAGTTTTGCAAGTCTTGCATCATAAGGCTGATTCCAGCACAGTTCTCCCAGCATAGTGAAAATGCAGAGGCAAAAGAACAGATCACAAATTAAAGAAATGGAGAAAAACAAACAACTAGATATAGAAGAGTTCAAAACCATGCTTATAAGGTTTTTCAAGAATCTCCTAGAAAAGATGGATAAATTTAGCGAGACCCAAGAGGAGATGAAAATAGACCAACTAGAAATTAAAAATACACTGACTGAATTAAAAAATATTATACAGAGACCTAACAGTGGACTAGAGGAAGGCAAGAATCAAGTCAAAAATCTGAAATACAAAGAAGCAGAAAACACTCAACTGGAAAAGAAAAAAGAAAAAAAAAATCAAAAAATGTGAAGATAGTAGAAGGAGCCTCTCGGACAACTTCAAGAGTACCAACATCAGAATTGTGGGGGTGCCAGAAGAAGTGAGAGAGCAAGATACTGAAAACCTATTTGAAGAAATAATGACTGAAAACTTCCCACACTGGTGAAAGAAATAGACTTACAAGTCCAGGAAGCACATAGAACCCCAAACAAAAGGAATCCAAAGAGGACTACACCAAGACACATCATAATTAAAATACCTAGAGCAAAAGACAAAGAAAGAATATTAAAAGCAGCAAGAGAAAAACAGTTAGTTACCTACAAGGGAGCACCCATACGACTGTCAGCTGATTTCTCAACAGAAACTATGCAGGCCAGAAATATTCAAAGTGATGAATAGCAAGAACCTACAACCAAGATTACTCTATCCAGCAAAGCTATCCTTCAGAATTGAAGGGCAGATAAAGAGCTTCACAGATAAGAAAAAGCTAAAGGAGTTCACCACCACCAAACCAGTATTATATGAAATGTTGAAAGGTATTCTTTAAGAAGAGGAAGAAGAAGAAAAAGGTAAAGATAAAAATCATGAACAACAAATACGTATCTATCAACAAGTGAATCTAAAAATCAAGTGAATAAAAATTCTGATGAACAGAATAAACTGGTGAATATAATAGAATCAGGGGCATAGAAAGGGAGTGGACTGACAATTCTAAGGGGGGGAAGGGAGGTGGGGAGGTGTAGGAAGAGACTGGACAAAATTCATACACCTATGGATGAAGATAGTATGGAGGGGTAAGGGTAGAGAGTGGGGTGGGAACTGGGTGGAGGGGAGCAATGGGGGGAAAAAAGAGGAACAATTGTAATAATCTGAACAATAAAGATTTATTGAAATGAAAGAAAAAAAATGAATGAATACACAGCCCTATCTGGTTTGACTCAGTGCATAGAGCACTGGCCTGCAGACAAAAGAGTTCCAGGATTGATTCTGGTCAGGGCATGTGTGTGAGGCAACCAATTGATGTGTCTCTCTCACATCAACATTTCTGTCTGTCTCTCTTTCTCTCCTACTTTCTCTAAAAATCAATGGGAAATATCCTTGGATGAGCATCAATATGAATCAGTGTATGAAAGGATTGTGTCAATAGAGTAATGATGATGACAGTTATCTTAGATGACTTTTACTTTCTTCTTTATGCTTTTCTTTTTGAATGTTTTTCTAATGTGCCGGGGTTCTTTTTCCAGCCTTACAAAGGGTTCAGCAATCTGGGGAAAGGGTCTGTGTATAGGTGATTAAGAAGGAGTCCAAAGACGAAAGATAATTTTGAAAGGCATTGGGGGTCAGAGTAGCTTCAGCTAAAGGAAGCTAACGACTCTACCTTTTCTAAGGACCCCATGGTATTTATTAAATACAATCTGTCCCAAGGCAAGGTGGAAATATACACTTCAAAGGGTAGGGTTTCAAAGGGTAGAATACTGAAGCATTATCAGTCTAGGAATAGCCTGTAGCTGTTCAGGTGTTTGGCTAACAGGAGGCAATAAAATGCCGTGAGCTGTCTGGCAGAAAACTATTATCCTATTCAGGTCTGGGGGAAGTGCCAGCCGTTTCCAATAGGTAAACTACATTTGACTCAACCCTTTTGGTGAAACTCTCGTAATTATTACATGCTAGAATTGGTTCCCTGCACTAATAAACAAAATAAAAGCCTGGCGCATCCCCAATGGGGAGTGTGCAGGAAGCAGCTGATCAATGTTTCTCTCTCATCAATATTTCTAACTCTGTCCCTCTCCCTTCCTCTCTGTAAAAAAATCAATCAAAAATATATTAATAAAAAAATAAGTCGCAAAACAAAACTATACCAGATTGATAGTTGTTTCCCAATATCCATCTTCCCCTTCTTCCTTGGTAAGCAAACTAAATTTTAGTGGGACCCCTTGGCCATTCAGAAAAGAGACAATTCCAGCCTTACAGCTGGGTAAAGATACAAGGTAAAGTTCTGGTCAATAAAATGAAAAAATAATGTGTTATGTTGAGTTTTTGGAAAGTGTCCTTAATGAGAAAGAACATCCCTCCTTGATTTTATCCCTCCCTTCCTCCTGAATATGGATGTGGTGACTGGATCTTCAACAGCTGTCTTAGGCCCTGAGGAATAGAGGCAAAACCTAGCAATGGTAGATCAAAAAACAGGGAGGAATCTGGGTTGCAGAAGACTGCAAAATTCTAGTCTGCTTAGTCCACACTAGTATGTGAGCAAGAAATAAATATCTATTGGATTAATTCAGGTCTCTCAGATACAGCAGCTATGTAATTATTAACTGAGACAAGTACTTATTAATTACAGGTATAAAAACCTATATAGCAACCCAGTTGGTGTGGCTCAATGGTTGAGTGTAAACCTATGAGCACCTATGAGCAAGAGTCATAGTTCCATTCCTGGTTGGGGCATGTGCCCAGGTTGTGGGCTCCATTCCCAGTAGTGGGTGTGCAGAAGGCAGCTGATAATTATTTTCTCTCATCATTGATGTTTCTATCTCTTACTCTCCCTCTCCTTTCCTCTCTGAAATCAATAAAAATGTATTTTTTTAAAAAAGCAAAAAGCTACATAGCAGAGGGGTTACATGCTCAGCCTCTAAGATTCCATACCTGGATCTGAAGCCCAGCTCTGCCACTTACTGACTATGTGACTTTGAACAAGATTCTTCACCTCTCTAGGCCTCTGTTTCCTCCACTATTAAAATGGGGCTAACAGTGCCTACCTTGTAGGGTTGTTTATGAGCATTAAATATACCAATATATACATATGCAATGACATCATTCAGAATGAAGACAGGTACACACTCAGTAATTACAAGTTTTAGCTATTATTGTTATTATTTTCCTCATAGGAAAAGTCATACAATAAATTTTGGATTGGAAAAACACTGCAAGGGAATTCTGATGTGGGTATGGTGCCTCACTGCTGAGTCCTAAACCACACCAAAAGGCAGGATCAGGCACAGGAACTTGTCTCTGCCTGTAGGAGCCAATGGAGCCCTGGAGTCTGGGGTCTCAGGAGCTATGGCCCAGCTAAGCCATCTGCTGCCTCCCCAAGAAGTCCCTGATGCACATGGCTGGGAAAGGAAAGGTCTAGCACCGACAATCTCTGGGGACCCCTCTACCCCCAAGAGAGTATCCCATTTGAGTGAATAAGCCCAGGGAAAGTGTGAAGCCCACTGGTTTAATGTGTGGCCTGTGGGAGGAATCCCAACCCCTCTGGTCTCCTGGATCCTCTGTAAAACGAGGGAGACAGACCAGACCTTTCTAGGATTCCAGATAGCCCTGCGCCCTGAAAAACATAGGAACATCTGACTGTACTCATGTACCCACAGTTCTGGGGCCCACTCAGAGGCTTTGTGGACATTGCCCTCCACCCCAGCATCCTAGGCCACAAAGCCCTGCCAGAGGATTCCAGGCCCATAGGGGACCAACCACCTTTCCAGAATAAGCAAATAAAAGAGTTTTTAAATCTCTCCTACCCTAAATAGATATTCCTTCCACAGGTTCAGAAAAAAACTTAGATTTATGAAAAGACACATAGTGAAAACTCTCCTTCCCACCCCATTCATTTATCCACCCAGCTCCCATCTCCAGGTAAAACTTGTGTAATTTGAGGATGTGCTAAGAACGATGGAGACTACCCTCACAAAAGGCCATTTCAATGCAATCTGCTGGAAGCTTCAGGGAGCTATAGATCCCTTAAAATAAAGCCTAATTCCATTTTAAAATTCCAGAAGAGACTCTGAACTGGTGTTTGGGGCTGCCTGGTTCTAAGAAAGGAAATTAGCCTACACTGTGGCTAGATGAAAAATGCTTAACTGAAGGAAGTTCCTTTATGCATCAATGTGGAAAGATTTCTAAGATACATTGCTAATGAAAAAAATCAAGGTGCAGAACTGTATAAAATGCGCTGCCTCATGTAAAAATGAAGGAAAAGATAAAAAATAATCTCTATTCATAGCTGCTTAAAGCATGAAAGAAACTGATACATAAGAAAATACCAAGTCCTTGTTGGCGGGAGAGAAACAGAGAAGAGGGGGGTCAGGGGCTCCACAGTTGAAGAAGCTTGGAGTACTGGTCAGGAAAGACATATGAGTGTCTGGCTGCAGAGTGCAGAGTTTCTCTCCTGAACAGCTTCTCACTGTCCTGTGTGACACTCTCAGAGGCAGGCAGGTCTGTCCACCCCCACCCAGCAGGTGATCTGTGACTGCATCGAGGCTTGTGGACTATCTTTCAACTACTTCTCTTTATATGTTCTAAGGTTTTATAAATAGTAAACAAAAGCAATCATGCCCGAGTGGAATCCAACCAAGATGCGGCATAGGTAAACACCTACACTGCTGCCTCGCACAACAATTTCAAAACTACAACTAAAAGACAGAACGGATATCATCCAGAACCACAGGAAAGCTGGCTGAGTGGAAATTATGCAACTAGAAGGAAAGAGAGGGGCTCACAGAGACCCAGAGGAGCTGCAAAAAGCTGAGGTACAGAGACTCACACGTGGAGAGAGCGGGTGCTGGAGTACCTGCCTGGTTTTCTCTGGCAGGAGGGAAACGGAGACTCCCAACGGCATTGAACCCCTTATCCTACGACACTAAACTCCAGGTCCAGCCGAAACTCACACGGGGGGAGTTTGGACTGTGAAAAGGGAGAAGTGCATGGAAATTTAGGGGAGTCGCAAAAGATCAGAAGTCTGGGGACACACACAGCACTGTGCGCAGAGGACCGGCTTGATTGTGCCGCTGGCTTTCACCGTGGGTGGGAGACAGACCCTCCCAAATGCATCACTTCTAACTTCACTAAACCCCAATTTCAGGCAAAACCCTGGGGACCCAGACTCATATGGTCCCGGAGCACAGGGGAGCCGGAAAGGCAGCGGTCTAGAGGCACTGCCCTAGCGTGAGCACAAGCACCGCTCCAGCGATTACCCAGTCACGTGAGACTCGGGGACCGTAGAGGGCGGGGCCGACTGGAACGCAAGGCGGTCCCTTAAGCCCTGAGACTCCACCCATCCCAAGCTCAATAGAGAGGCTTCTGCAGTTTTTCAAGTCTGGTATCATAAGGCTAAATCCAACACAGAAGTTCTCCCAGCATAGTGAAAATGCCGAGACAAGGGAAGGGATCACAAACGAAAGAAATGGAGAAAAACAAACGACTGGATATAGAGTTCAAAACAACGCTTATAAGGTTTTTGAAGAATCTCCTAGAAAAGATGGATAAATTTAGCGAGACCCAAGAGGAGATGAAAAAGAAACAACTAGAATGCAAAAGAACCAACTAAAAATTAAACATACACTGACTGAATTAAAAAATATTGTACAGA
>PVJN01002274.1:14439-121750 GCA_004026805.1 Lasiurus borealis | reverse complement strand
CGAAGGCGTGTGATACTGTATGACGACCGCCACTCGTTAAGCCTGAGTTCCTCGTGTGTAAAATCGCATTGTGTGTTTTCATCTTGCAACTATCTGTTAAGTGTCCCTTGTGTGCTGGGCAATGTTGTGACAGAGACAAGGGGCAGCAGACACACTTCCCTGCTTCTAGTAGAGGATACAGATGTGTAAACAGGCAATTGCAAGAGTGTGATAAGTACTATGGTCACTGAACCACAGAGTAAGTTTTACCAAACTACGCAGACCTGCAGGTTACACAGAATTTCCTTTCTTCCAAATCCATACGCAGTAAGGGTCCCAGGTGAGATGTCCCTAGTCTTTATAATTTCCATTGTAATACAGGACGCAGGCAAAGCCCCGAGCACATAGCCTGTAAATGGTGGCAGCCATCATGACGATGGGGGTCTTTCAACCTAGCACCACCTGTAACTTGGAGGCCCACTTTTCCTTACTGTAAATTAGGGATGGTAACAGCTAGTTCGCAGGGTCATTGGAAGGGCCAGGGGAGATAGTACATATGAAAATATTTTGCAAACTGAACAGAATTATATTAAAATGCCAATAAAACAGGGTTTCATGCCCCCTTGCTAAAACTAAAAACTTAGCACACAAGGGATAATTAGTGTTAGCCGAGAAGTCTGTAACCCACACACTGGGCCAGAGGAAATCTTTAAGAAGGTTCTTTGGCCCAGCCAGTGTGGCTCAGCAGTTGAGCTTCAACCTAGGAAGCAGGAGGTCACCGGTTCGATTCCCAGGCAAGGCACATGCCCGGTTTGTGGGCCTGATCCCCAGTAGGGGGCGTGCAGGAAACAGCCAACCGATGATTCTCTCTCATCATTGATGCTTCTATCTCTCTCTCCCTCCCCCTTCCTCTCTGAAATCCACGAAAAATGTATTGGGTTGTTGTTGGGTTTTTTTAAGATTCTTTGGGAAATACCAGTCTGCACAAGGAAACCTGCCTGGTCTGAGTTACCTACAGGGAAAAAACACCCTTCCTGTGAGGCCTCCTCCCCGTCTCTCTCCTCCTTTCACTACCAGCTTTTGCCCCCTCCCTCTCAGCCCAAGGCACCACATGCTGGGAGCCTCCCAAGCTGGGTCCTCGTCTGCTTTGTGCATCACCAGGGTCCCGAGATGGTGCCAGGGAGGCAGGGTCTGTAAAGCTGCGGTATGTGCCGTGGACAGCCAGCTGTGTGGGCAGTGAGTGGGCCCTGGGGCTAGGGGGGCAGGGACACTAACAAAGAATCTTCCTGATTTCCTACTGTGGCTGCCCCTGCCCCAGAGCAGAGGATCCGTCTATAGAACGAAAGTCAGAGAAGCCAGAGGCAGGAGACAGAGAGAGGAGAAGGCTCTGTCTCTGGGTGGTATGCAGTAGGCACAGGGTCCTTAACAGCACTGAAGGGGGCCGAGGACAGACGCCACGCGCCCCCTGCTGACTGTTCACGTGAAGGGCGCTGTGCAGTCACAACCTGCACAGCCACAAGGCTGGCCCAGGACACTCAGCTGCCTCTTTCCCTGGAAGCCAGCTGGCTGGAGCAGGTCTCAGTTCCCCTCGGTGCACTTATTTCCGTTCTCAAAACAAGTACAGTGGTACCTCGAGATATGAGTGCCCTAACATACTAGATTTTTGAGATATGAGCTTTCGAGTGAGCGATTTTTGCTTTGAAATATGAGCAACATTTGAGATAGGAGTAATCTCGCAGATCAGCTGGCTGCACACGACCCACCAGTTTAAGGCGACTTGAGCGTCTCATAGTTTCCCACGCCTCAAGGTTACGGAATGAATTAAACTCGTATCTCGAGGTACCACTGTATTTATTGTGGGCCCACCACCTAGGAGGCACTGTTCTGTACGCTGCAGACAAAGAAGCTTACACTCCAGCCCTGCCTGGCCCCACCACCTCACATTTTCTTCTCACCCCGCTGCACTGGACCTGGCCCGCCACCCAATGACGCTGCTCCCACGGTCCCTCCTGTTGCCAGACCAGCCCTCCGTCCCCAGCCTCATGGTATCCTCCCTCCCAGCAGCATCCCACACGGATGGCTGTGACGAACACGCTCCTCTTTCCATGCCGTTGTCCCTGTGCTCTCGGGCTTTCCTCTGACCTCGTGGCCACCCCTTCTCAGCCTCTACGTGGCTCCTTCGCCAGGGCCCCTGGTCCCCGTGGCTACACTGAGGAAGGCTGCTATGGCCATCTGTCTATCCGGCCTGCTCCACCTTCTCACGGAGCCCAGGTGAAAACACAGCCTCCCAACCATCCCCTCCACCACCACCCCACGTAGGCGGCTGCTCTTAGACTACGGATCCTCCAACTAGCAAATGCTGAACGTAGAGAAAGGCGTCAGAGCTATGCGCATAGTGCTGGTGTGGGGAAGCGGGATTTTCAGGGAGGGTTGTAGGCATTCTCGAGGTAGGCCATATGACACATTGAGTGGCAGGAAGAATGTGCAAGACAGACTCTGGCCTTGAGTTATCTTCCTGAGCTCGACAAGACGTAGGTGTATACAAATATAGTGCTTCTGAGTATAAAGAAATCCCAACCGTCAGAGCTGCATGGGAGTCAAATGATCATCCACTTCCTCCTATTCGTTGTCAAAGCCATGATGAGGCGACGTAACTCGAGGTCACACCACTCGGGGGTCCTGGGAATGAGAACCCCGGCCACTGCTCTTGCCATGGCAACTCCCTGGGTGGTTGAGACAAGAAGTTAAGTGCCGTGGGAACTGGGACAAAAGGCCCTCGGTCCTTGTGGTTAAAAGCATGGATTCTAGAACCAGACTGCGAGGGTTCAAACCATGAGTCCATGACAACTCACGGCAACAACGCAGCACGTCCTGGAGTGACCTCGGAGAGTCACTGAACTCCTCCATGCCTCGCTGCTTAAATGTGGACCATCCTTATACCGCCTCACAGGAATGGTGAGGGTTAACATCTACAGATATAAAAGCCAAGCGACCAGAACAACAGAAAGACCTGAATGACTGGAATGACCGGAACGACCCATCATTATGACGCACACTGTGGAAGCCAACCACCCAATCGGGGCCCTGATCGGCATCCCCCAACCTCCTGAGACCCCTCCCCCAGGCCGGCTCCACCTCCAATTGGCACCCCCACCCTGATCAGGGGCAAGGCCAGCCAGCCAACTGCCTGCAGGTTTTAAGTCCAGCCCAATCAGTCCCACTCGGGGCAGGCCAGCTGGACTCCACTTGTGCATGAATTCATGCACTAGGCCTCTAGTGAGTTAATAATGTAGAGAAGGTGCTTGGAATGCTATTGGCACTTGGAGAGAGCCGGTCAGGTTTTATAGACTAAAGGCGCTGGGAAATGAACGGCGGGAGATAAGGTTTATTGAGATCTGTGTGGGTGCCCGGTGCCTCTCTGAATCCCAGGACTCTGACACGCATCAGGGCTCAGTGATCGAATGAATGAACTAACGCACAGACTTACACCCACAGGGAGAGACCAACAGAGACCAGCTCATGGACTCCTGTCCACCGGAACCATGGAGGTGGGTTCCACCATGGTGACCATGATCAAAAAGCACCTGTTGCTAGTTTCTTTGCCCGTGACAGCATCTCACAGCTCAACAATCTAAGGCAAGAGGCGATAAACACATACAGACCACAGGACACGCAAAACAAAACTGGCATCCAAAGGACGAAACAGAGCCCTGAGGTGTGGGGTAAACCTGGGGAGGCTGAGAATGAAAGGAAATATTATCTCCCTTCAATGTACAACTTTTAGGAATAACAACCCAAGTTCTCCACAGGCACGAATTAGGTGAAAGGTGGCCAAAGACAGAACAGAGACCCTTTTGCTCTGTACAAAAAGACCAGGGGTCAAGTTACGGGCCCGGATCTTGGTCAGTCTTTTCCATCCACTGAAGACCGACCTCAAAATGTAATCGGTCACCCAAGGGTGGCGTTAGAAGGAGCAGGGCCAGCAGCAGCTCCAGAGGGAAGAGGAGGTCTAGATGGCATTCATGCTGGTGGCTTCTCTGGGGTTTGCAGAGCTCTTTTTTTTTAAAATATATTTTATTGATTTTTCACAGAGAGGAAGGGAAAGGGAGAAAGACATCGATCAGCCGCCTCCTGCACGCCCCCTACTGAGGATGTGCCCACAACCAATGTACATGCATGCCCTTGACCGGGATCGAACCTGGGACCTTTCAGTCCCCAGCCCGATGCTCTATCCACTGAGCCAAACCGGTTTCGGCTGCAGAGCTCTTTTCAGGGAAGTCAGTGTGAAAGGGACCCAGGTCTTTTCTCCATGGCTCTTAGTGAACTAGGTGTGTTTTGGGGAGCAAGCTGGATTCACCCCATCTGACAGGCATTGGCCTCCAGCTGGTTAGTGAGATGGGGGCTGCCCGCAGGGGCCTCTTTAGAGACACACACATCTATCTGTCTCGCTGGGCCCTTTTGCGGCCAAGAGAATCCCCCACCTGATCCCAGGCAGGGCCTTGCCCATCACCGCTCCTCCCAGGGTGCCCAGCTGGGCCGCTCCCCGGACCCCACCCCGAACCCCCACAGTACTCACTCCCACTCCTTGCGCCGGGCCTGCGGGGTGCTCTGCATCTTGTGCGCCTCGTGGGCCTTGATGATGTCGCGCTGCTCGATGAGGCCCCCGCGCCTCCGCTTGATCACGTCGGGGCTCACGGGGAGGAAGGGGCTGGAGCCGCCCTCCCAGCCTGCGCCCTCGCCCTCCTGCACCGGGAAGAAGTTGTCGAAGCCAGAGGAGGCGGCGGGGACGTGCGGGGAGGCGGGCAGGATGCCCACTTCCTCCGAGGCGTCGGCCTCGAGCAGGGCGCACTGCTGGGGCCGCCATGCCTCCTCCTCGGGCAGGGCCAGCACGTGGCGGGGGCGGCCCGCGGACCCCGGCTCAGGGCTCCCGCCCGAAGCTGGGTAGGGGGTGGGCTCGGGCAGCCTGCGGCCTGGACTCAGTCCACGCATCTCGGGCACCATCACAGAACATTGCTCTGCGGGAAGGAGGGGGGTGCGGATTGATGCAGGGGAGGCGTGGGGGAGGGAGAGGGAGGGTTGGGCACAAGGGAAAGAGAGGAGAGAAAAGGTTAGTGACATTGTCCTCCAGAACAAGACTCAGACGTGTTCACAAGAAGCCATCCATGACGGCTGGACCCAGGAGCATCCAATGCACCGAGCAGGCTGGGTACAGAGCGCTGAACACAATCGGCGTGATTTCTGAGCCATAAGCATCACAGTCCAGCACAGAAGACATGGTTACAGCAATAATCAGACGCCACAGGCAAACGCGCTGCTCTTCCAGCGGAGAATGAGCACCGAAGGCTTCCCTCGAAGCCCGCCCCGCAGGCTCCCTGAGGTGTCTCTCCCGCTGGTGGGGCCAGACTCTCTTCCCAGGCCCTGGATCCTCGGGGGAGCCCCACCCCCTGCTGCCCGCACTCTCCCTCTCCCCGTGCCAGGCGCTGGGCACACCAAGCGGAGCCGGATTGAGCCCCCGGGCTCCTCTCGGGAGAAGCGGGAAGAACTATTCCGACCCCACGACAGGACAGGCGGTGACTGAGCTGGGCCGGTACCTACCTGAGCTCCGAGGGACCCCTCAGCCCATCTGGGGGTGCTCGGAGGGCTTGGTGGAGGGGAGGACCCCTGGGCCAGGGGAGCGACAGGAGAGGATCACAGGCGAAAGGAAGAGCTTGTGCCGAGAGGATGGAGGGAACCCAAAGAATTCAGAGACAGTTCCCATAGCAAGCCCGAGGGCGGGGGTACTCCTTCTCCCTGGAGAGGCTCTGAACTTGCCAACTTTCAAAATGCTTTCTCACTGTCTCCCTCCAGGCCCGGAGCCCAACACCCCAGTTCCCAGCCTTTTCCCACCCGCATTCCAGACCAGGCTCCTAGTGACCACACCTGGCACACACACACGCCCTTGGCTCTAAGAAGTGCCTTTGTACTCCACGTACTCAGAGGAGCCCTGGCATCCAGCTCACTCACCCAGGGCTTCGTGAGCACCCACTCTGCACTGGGGCGGGGAGGGGTCCTCCCAGAATGCCGTCCTCCGGCCCCTGACCCTGCCTCCCCTGGTGACGCGTCTTCCTCCAGGGGGACGTGCTGGTCGGAACGGCGAACTCGGCCACCAGGGCTGGGCCACGCCAGCCAGGGGAGGGGAGTAGAGGGTCCAGCGTGAGCCGGGTGGGGAGCAGGAATGCCGGCGAATACACACGGTGAATCCTGCAAACAGTGGGGCGGGTCCCTAGAGTGACTCACGCTCCTCACGTTGTCATTCTGTCTCAGCTGCGCTTGATGGGTTTTAAATTTATCCTCCATTCCTACGATGTTTAAATGTCTCTCCCCCACCGCACACATGCACGCAGCCCTCCCCGGGCTGCTCCCACTCCCTCCCGAGCGTCAGCACCACCAGAAGCTCGAGCAGTCTCCTCCCGCTCCTGGCCCTCCACGAGGAAGGCTCCTGGGCCATCCTCCCGGCTCTCACCAGGCCGCCGGGACCTGGCCCAGAGCCTCTGCTTCCTGGCCCGTCACACCATCTCTCTCCTTCTTGGATCCCCCCTTCCCAGACACCGTGCCAATGTGAATTACATCTTTGCCAAAATTATAGCAGCAATAATATGCACTGCAGAGCTCCCGTCTCAACGGAATCAATTTTACGAATATCAAAACATGAAATTATCTCATCTTTCCTTTAAGAATTCCTGTTAAACAACCCTTCTATTATTGATATAAATGTTCATCAAGGAAATCTGTCGCGCCTACCGCCTGCCAAGCCGGCCAGTCCCCAGGTCTGGCGATCATGTAGCTGAGAGAACATCTTTTCCCTCAGGCAGTTTAGACAAGACTGAGCGAGGTATTCCAGGGAAGGACACCTGAATCTGCTGTATACTTAAAGCTTCTCCTCAACCCCTAAATCCTAGCATTCCTTGAGTTCTTTGAGATCAGAGATTTGGTCTTATCTTCCTATATTCAGTACCTGTATTGAGTCCAACACATGCTAGGCTGATGTGGTGATCAAATATTCTGGTTATCCCCCTCCTGGGCACATAGTAGGATGTACTTCCTGGCCCAGGATGGAAGGGAAGGGTCATGTGATCATTCTGGCTCCTGAGTTACTTCAAGGCTAAGCATTTAAATGCCACGAGAGCTCTCGAGACCTAGAGGATGCCCAAGTCTTTCCCTGAAGGACCAGTTAGTAAGTATCTGAGACTTTGCAGTCCGTGCCATTTCTGTTGCAACTACTCAAATTCTGCTGTTTTATCATGAAAGCAATCAGACAGTATGTACATGAACGTGTGGGACTATGTGCTGATAAAACTTTATTTATGAGCTCATGTATACTTCTCACTTTCAACTGTGTCTCTTGGGCTCCAGCACTGTCCCTCCGTCTGTGCCCAGGGGTGCAGGCTCTACAGAGCAGCAAGTAAAGGAGGGAATGGAGACCCACAAAACAGAGTCTAGGCTGCCCACACCCCATCCCGTGAGGAGCTTCCTGAAGGCAGAGTGGCTGCTGAGGCCCCACCCCAGTGTCTAACCCACGAAAAGCAAACCTGCTGCTTTGAGATACGGCCCAAGCAGTTCTCCTCTAATTCTCGCTTCCCACCCACCTCTCTCTCCTCATTCTTTTTTGCTGTATTTGGCTAATGAGCAGGGATGGCACTTTAAATGATGGGCGGGGGGAGGTCTGAGCAGGAAAAGGGCCCATTGACACAATCGCAATGCAGCAGCCCCATCAAACTCTTCCCATGCTTGGGGCAGCAGGGAAGGCTCTCCTCCGCCACCCAACCCCTAGCACCCTGCACTGTCAAAGACACGTAAGCCAGCAGAGAGATTCCCTCCTGCTCTGCATCCTCTCCTCTCTCATCCTCCCACAAAAGGAGATTTTCTGTCTTTGCACCACATTTCCATCTTGCCCTCTCTTTCTTTTTTTTTTTTTTTAATATATTTTATTGATTTTTTTACAGAGAGGAAGGGAGAGGGATAGAAAGTCAGAAACATCGATGAGAGAGAGACATCGATCAGCCGCCTCCTGCATGCCCCACACTGGAGATGTGCCCACAAGCAAGGTACATGCCCCCGACTGGAATTGAACCTGGGACCTTTCAGTCCGCAGGCCAACGCTCCATCCACTGAGCCAAACTGGTCTCGGCTGCCCTCTCTTTCTTTCTCTCTCTCTCCCCCCCTCCCCCTCTGAAATCAATAAAAGTACTTTTAAAAATAGTAATAAATAAATAACAATAAAAAGCAGCCTCTTAGGACTTCCCTCCAGAGTATCTCCTGCAGTAGCTCTTGGGTCGGCTTAGGAATCTACATGTTGAACAAGCACCGGTTTCCCCTATGAATCACATCCTGATCAAACACTATCCCCAAAGCAGCATATAGTCAATTCTGAGAGGTCGTGCTAAGTTCGTAAGAGGTGTCCTCTCGGGTAAATCAGGATGTTAAAGGCCCCAGGACAGTGCCCCTCTCACCCATTTTCAGTCTAGATCATGAAGTTGCCCACAATAGTCAGGATGAGTCCTTGACACCCTCCTCCCCTACCCCCCAACCAACACATACACACACACACACACACACACCCTGCAAAACTCTCCTTCCCTGGACTGGCGTCCGTTTTTGCCTACTCCACATTCCTCTCTATATGTCTGTGTTGTTATGGTGACTGTTCAGGGATGGGCTAATGCCCAAAAGCAATTCGACAGGCTGGTGCATTTTGAATGCAAACCAAGAACCAAGGAAAACATTCTGCTTCGATTTAGTGGAGTGATCACTGAAACCACCGGAGTCCCTGTGGGGGTGGGGAGAGCTCGTGATCCGGTGTCAGTCATGCCGCTTGCTAAGTAAGTCACCTTTGGGAAGTCACCTCTCTCTGGTTCGGTTTCCTCACCTGAACAATGGGAATATTTTACCGCCTACAAAAGTCTGCCGTGAGAATCAATTAAGACAACATCTGGGAAAGAACTTGGAGACTATGTATGTTACCACCGAGGACAGAGGAGAGATTGGGAGCCCACATGCTGGAGCAAAGGGATGATTCATGCCCAGACAGGATGGAGGAAGATGGTGCAAGATTTCACCGTGCCACTCAGAAAAGGGTGCAATTTAAAACTTAGGAATGCTTTGTTTCTGGGATTTTCCATATCTTTGGACTGCGGTTGAATGCAGGTAAAGGAAACCACAGAAAGCGAAACCATGGCTAAGAGGGAACCACTGGACTCAACTCTGCCTTTGAAAGGAAAAGCAACCATAGACAATACATGAACAAAGGGGTGTGGCTGTGTTTCCATAAAACTTTATTAACAAAAACAGGCAGCTAACACCTGAGCCTAGAGCAGTGGTTCTCAACCTGTGGGTCACGACTGCTAACAGGGTCGCTTTGCACCGTCGGTAAACACAGATATTTACATTATGATTCATAACAGTAGCAAAATTAGAGTTATAAAGCAGCAACAAAAATAATTTTATAGTTGGGGGTCACCACAACGTGAGGAACTGTATTAAGAGGTCATGGCATTAGAAAGATTGAGAACTACTGGCCTAGAGCTTCAGAGTTCTCCACCAGCCTTTTCCTCTCCAGCCCAGAGACAAAGGAAAAAGGAAAGAGTGTGGCAGCCTGTGCAAGAGGCCCAGAAGCCAGACCTAAAAGTGGTGTCTATCACTCCCTCTCAGGCCACTGGGCAGCCTCTGCCACCTGCCACAGGTCCTGCTCGGCTGAAGGAGAGCAGAAAGGCAGCCCACCTGCGTGCCAAGGAAGACAGAGAAAACCACACTCCAGAGTCCTAGCAATCTCCACTCCCACTGTGACTGCTTGTACAATGATAGAATCACCAAAAGAAATACAGAGGAAATATTTACAAATATGTCAAATCTATTGAATACTGGCCAACCTACCGGGGTATTAATCAAATGCTAAAAAAAAAAAAAATGAGCCACATTGTAATGTGTACAGAGATTAATAGATATATTTTATGCAAAAGAGCGAGGAGAAACCCTAAATGTTGTGGTAAACATCAGTTCGCCAAAGGATGCTGACGATTTGGAAAACAAGACCTCAGAAATGTAAAATGTTGGGTCCTAATCAATGACACAGCAGGCTCCCATCACAGGCGTATCTGTCTCTACCGTTTTTCGATTCAAGACTACCGCCTCGCTTACCTGCCTGTCAGCTTCAAGAAGGCAGAGATTACATCTGCCTTATTCACCACTGAATCCCCACCAGCCTGTCCCCACAGGCATTCAATACAATTCTATGAAAGGAAGGGATGCAGGGAGGGGGCAGGACACAGAGAGGAAGGAAGTAGTTGCTCAGCAGTTGCCCATACCATAATTTTGCTACTGTCACAAATGAGGCCTCTTTAGCTTCTGCAGAAATCCTTACAACTACACCTGCACGGGTACAAGTGGTTTTCAGGGGCTTTTGCTTGCAGCTTTCACATTTGCTTGAGTCGTCACATTTACTACCCAGGACTTCCTGACTCAAAGAAGGGGAGGAAGGCTCTAGCAAGGGAGAGAAGCCTTAATATACCACTGTGCAGAGATCACCAGAGGAGAGGACAAGATTCATCAATGAGTATTTCCTGAGCACCTCTGTTGTGTTGGGGACGGATCAAGTCACTGGAAACCCTTTATATATAGTCCCCAAAGCAAGAATCTGGAAAGAAACCCCAGGGGCTAGGCCCAGCACAGTGGCTTTAAAACACACACACACACACAACAACAACAACAACAACAACAGCGGTTACTATATATATATATATATATATATATATATAATTGATTTGTTACAGAGAGGAAGGAAGAGGGATAGAGAGTTAGAAACATCGATCAGCTGCCTCTTGCACACTTCCTATTGGGAATGTGCCCACAACCAAGGTACATGCCCTTGACCGGAATCAAACCTGGGACCCTTGAGTCCACAGGCCGAGGCTCTATCCACTGAGCCAAACCGGTTAGGGCAGCGGTTACTTTTTAATCTAGACCAATAATTACTTCTACAAGAGCAGCTCGAGATTCCTTGAGCATTTGTCACCTCTCCAGGATTTGTCACTTCTCGGAGTCTCTCTACTTACCTAAAGCACGGAGACATAAATAGACAAAGATAAAAAGGAGCCTGTACTTTTCCTGAGGACCTCATAGGAAGTAGAAAACTAAGGACAGAATAGTATTCCTCAGAGAGTCTCTGGCAGAAAAAGTCCCCAGGAGTCAGTAATGGCTAGAGCTGGCCTTGGGGAAACAGAGTGGAGGTGCACAGTTGCCTGGCTGGCACAGAGGAGGGCTGGGGGCCAACATCCGGGGACCACATGTGTCCCCCCGAAGGTGTTTGCCAGCAGCAGGCTCAGACAGCCGAATCCTCGGGCTTGCCAAACCTCTCCAAGGGCCTCTCTTCTACCAAAACGCTTCTCAAGAGTCAGTCCCTGGAGCACTGAGAGCCCAGCTGGTGCCTGCTGACACCCCTCCCGCCCACGACGACCGAGAGAACTTGAGTTGACTTCCTTGGAAGTCATTTTTTAAACAGAAGTCGGTTAGTGCCACAGTGGCGTTGGGGCGGGAGACAGCACTGTTTATGCAGCCAGATGGAATCTTCTCTCTGATCCTAATACCAGTGCAGCTGTCAAAGGCCCTCGCCCGGGAGCGGCCCTCACTCAGGGCTCTAAGGAAGGAACATGGTTTACTCTGAGCGTCTGTCCAAACTGCCACACAGAGAAACAAGCGCTGAGCCCCACGCCTGGCAATCCAGGTCTCCACGATGTGGCTACAGCCCTCGAGGGCCTTGCATTCCAGCCCATCCTGAGCCCCTGTGGGAATGGCCGAGCCTCCAGATCCTGAGCTCTGCCCATGCCTGCCAGCGCTCGCTGATCCGCCTGGGCAGCGCCAGATGCCAGACCTGTCTCAGAACCCGGCCTTTGCCCAGCCCCCTTCTCAGCTGTGATCAGACCCGTGGGAAGTTACAAAGAAGCCTGCCAATGAGGGGAAAGGTCAGGGCAATGAGCTGGATACTCGGGCGCCCGTGGAGATGGAAAAGGGGAGACAGGCCCCCCCAAAGCTGCTCTGGGCTCTGAAAGCTGTCGGACTCTTTCCTGCATCCCAGCCCCAGGCCTGTGCGCTCTGACTGCTCTTTTTTGTTATGCCTTTTCCCCTGGCTGCTTACTGTGTATTTTACCCCAGAATTGCTAATCATATTATAATTAACCTGTTTTTTTAAGCCCATGAGTTCACAGAGAACAAAATACAAATTTTCAGGGATAATATGACCTGAAGGATTTTTTTACTCAATAAATATTCATAGCGGCCGATGCCGGTAAAATTCCAGTTTTGCCACTCGGGCCAGTGTGCCCCAGAGTTGTGCAAAATGACACAGGGCACTTGTAAAACAGGCCAACGATTGGACCAAACTGGAAATGCCTACATCCCGCCAGCTAGCTAAAAAGAAAATCGGTAGCAAGCAGTATGGTTACCTCCGCAAGATCCTTAGGTGCCTGCCCCGTGCAATGGCTCCATCTCCAGGGTGGGTCTTGGTTGGCCTAAGCCAGTGGTCAGCAAACTCATTAGTCAACAGAGCGGCAAACCGCGGCTCAAGAGCCATATGTGGCTCCTGAGACGCGGTTTGCTGACCACTGGCCTAAGCCACTCAACATAACCCCATCCCTTTGCCAGCGGTTAGTCAGGAAAGCGTACACGACCCATGAAGGCCAATGAAGTAAGAGGCAGAGCTCACTGGGGCTGTGGGGGGAAGTCCCCAACCTTTCAGGGAAACTTTAAGGCAATTCCCTCTGGACACAGAGGAGAACCTGGGAACTGCTGCCCCGTTTCACTGCCAACCTGAGAGTGAAGCTGCCCCTGGAGGAAAGCTGGGCCAAGACAGGCACAGGCAACGAAGATGGCGCCATCTTCCAGGTCCGGGCAATCTGGATGCCACCCCACTCCGACCACCAGCACTCTGAGGCAGTCCAGCTCCTGGTGGCTGCAGCCCCTTCATTTGAGTTAGATTCTCTGATACTTGCACCCCAAAGCGAATGAAGGATCCCCAGTAGCCACCCACACCATGATGAGATTTAACTACTCCACAGCCTGCCAACCATCTCCTGGTTTGGGTCACAGCAGGGGGAACGTGCCCTCACCCTCTTCTACATGGGTTTTGGATGTGGCTCATCTTTTATACTAGTACAAAGACACTCGTCTTGCATCAAATTTTTGAGACTAGGATTCTAACTCTAAGAATCCTTGGTATAATGGGGCAACAACTCAACCCAAATGAATAAAGTTAAGTTCCACAGAGCCAGCAGGAAGGTTCTGCTGGGGAAAGGAATATTACAGTTGGATTAAGGCGGGGCGAGGGAGTGGGGAGGACTGGTCGCAGTTTAATGATTCAGTGAGCACAGGAGACACCCCCACCATCATCATTATGAGCATCAATACATACGATGGGTAATATTAACTTTTTATTTTATACCAGATGCTATATCAAAGGTCTTTCATACACTAGATCCTTTATGGTTTCGCTGAATTCTTTTTTAAAATCTTACAAAGCAACTATTACTCACTGAGTTTTACAAAGGAAGAAATGGGGACAACAAAGGGGGAAGTGGCTCCCCGAGGTTGGGGTCGCTAACCCAGGTCTGGCGGACTCCAGGGCCCTGCTGCCTGTCACCCCTGCACTGCTGGGCTCAAAGGGAGCAAGAGCAATGGTAGTCTTCGCTTCCCCAGATTGGACACTCACTCAGGGCCAGAAATTCACATATATTAGCCCCTGTAAGGTAAGTATTATTACTACGCTCACTTCATAATGGAAACGTCCCCAAGGCCACGCAGCTATAAGCCCTGAATCTGAGCTACAGTGTCTAACTGCTCACCTAACGTCTCTCTGGGCAGACGCACTCTGAGAGTGGATGGGACCTCAAGTGGTCCAGGCCAGTGGGTACAAGTCTGACGGCATGTTTCAGTGACAGCACGCACATGTGTGTGTAGGGGGCAATGCGCCCGTGCATGTGTGTGCCACCTTCACCCTGCTCCCGCCGCAGGCCCGGCACCAGGCCTTCCTGCAGGTATGGGCAGAAGCAGAGTGATGGTCAGTGCCACTTTCTGACTGGGCCCGGCACCTCCTGGGGCAGAGAATGCTCTTGGCTTGACAACAGCCCCCTCGCCTCCCAGACAGCACCATGCGGGGCATCACAGGGCAGGCACTGGGCCTGCCCAAGTGGGTGGGAAAGGGGGGAGGGCACCACCTCATCTTGTCATCATCTGACTCGGTGGCTCAGCTCTGGGATGAAACAAGCAGGAAATGGGAAAACTGAGTCTTGGGATCTTTCCACCTCCTGTCCTGGGCTGGCATTCTCTCTCTCTCTCTCTCTCTCTCTCTCTCTCCCCCCCCCCCTTACACCCACACCCTCCAGCCGCCACAGTCCTAACACCACTCCCCAACCGTTGCCAAATTCCTGACTGTCTGCACCCTAATCTTATACCAAAATTCCTCCATGATTGAGGCAACCTGACTATTCAGTTCAAAAGTTAAAGCAATTCTTTGCTGATTTACAAACTTACATATAAGAAATGTCTCACAGAGTTGCCTATGTTGGAAACCCATAATTACGTAAAACTGGGGAGCTCACAAGGGGCTGGGCCCTGCAGTCATCACACAGTAAGTAGTCCATCTGCTTTTTCCCACCCTCCCCACTCCCCGAATCAGGCTCCTCGGGAGAGGTGAAATAAGTCGTTTACATCCACGAGCACCTTCTAAGGGGCAGGTGACACAGGGAGCTGGGCGGCTGACAGCCAGGCAGTGATGACAAGAGGTGAGATAAAAGGGGGGACTCCCTCCACTTGTCCGTGTGTAAGAAACACCCAGGACGCCCCTTCCACCCAGCACACGTTGTCCAAGCATGTTAATCTGATTTCTTCTGTATAAAAACCAGTGCCATGTTCGCTGGGACTAAATTATAGGCATAGGGATGCTCTATGGTAAGACGTCCTCCCCTGCCAATCACACGAATTATAAGCATAAATTACCGGTTGTGGAGCCAAACACCATACTAAAAGCTTGACAAGCCTCCTCGCGAATCTCCTCAATAATCTCTAAATTTTGTAATGAACGGACTCATTCTCATTCATCCGGCCATTTATTTACGCAACCCATTGATAATGAGCACCTGTCACAAGCCAAGCATGGTGCTGGGCATCCGGGTGAAAAGCAGACCAGGAACAGACTCTGACACGACCCCCTGGTCAGTGCTCACAGGGGAAACAGGAGAAGGGGCTTGGGGAGTCCACAGCGGGCCCCAGGGAGCTGGGGAGGCTGCCTGGAGGATGGGTCATTTAAGCAGAGAACTGGACATTACGTGAGAGTCAGCCAGGCAGAGGATGGGCGTTAGGATGGGTTACCTTTTAAATAGTGTGGTGGGGGTAGGCCTCACTGAGAGGTGACCCATGAGCAAACCAGAGAAGGGAAGGAGGGGGCAGGTCAGCGAGCTGGGGAGAAAGCACGGCGGTGCAAAGCCCTTGAGGGAGCCTGCCTCGCACGTTCCAAGAGCGGCAAGAGACCAGAGTAGCCAGAGCAGGCGCAGCAGCAGGACAAAGAGTGGAGGGCCCGCCGTGCAGGGTCCTTGCCTTTTGCTCTGAGGGGAAAGAGAAGCCACCGGAGGCTTGTAAGCAGAGTTGTGACACTCTCCTCCTGGGCTGGTGCTGAGCACAGACTGGCAGGGAGCAGGGGCAAAGGCCAGGAGGCCAACTGGAAGTTGTTACAGCAAAAACACAGGAAGGGCGTCCGCTTCCTCCCTGGAACCTTGGGAGAGAGCGCCATCCACAGGAACTCAACCCACCGCGAGGGATCATGGAGGCAGAGAGAGAGGGCCTGAGAGAGCCAGGGCCTCCTAAAGCGACACAGGAGGCTCTCTGGAGATTCCCCACCTTCAGCACACAGCCCTGCGTACAGACCGGAGCCGGGGATCTCGCCACAGGCCTGAGCTGACCCGTGCCCCACCCCAGTGTCAGGCCAGGAAAGAAGGGGTAGAAGACAGATCTTCAGCTAACTATATATTTAATAACAATAAATAACAAAACAAAATGTCCAACCATGAATTAACTGGAACACCCAAGGAAAAACATGTTGTTTTCCATGCAAGTGGCTGGTGACTCAGAAATCAAACAAGGTTCTGGAAATAATGTGAGCTACATTTTTTTAAAATATGTTTTTATTGATTTTTAGAGGAAGAAAGGAAGAGGGAGGGAGAGGCAGACATATTGATGAGACAAAAATACTGATCGGCTGCCTCCTGCACGCCCAACTATCAGGGATCGAGCCCTGACCAGGAATGGAAACAACCAGCAACCTTTTGAGGCACAGGAGGACACTCAACCAACTGAGCACACTGGCCAGGGCTGAAACCTACGTTTTATAACCGAGTTCTCTGGCTGTACAAATTCAAATCTGCTTCATACTATACCATTGAAAAGAGCACCAAGAGCCCTAACGGGTTCGGCTCAGTGGATAGAGCGTCGGCCTGTGGACTCAAGGGTCCCAGGTTCGATTCCAGTCAAGGGCATGTACCTTGGTTTCAGGCACATCCCCAATAGGGTGTGCAGGAAGCAGCTGATAGATGTTTCTTTCACATTGGTGTTTCTAACTCTCTATCCCTCTCCCTTCTTCTCTGTAAAAAAAATCAATAAAATATACTTTTTAAATAAGAACACTAAGACTATCAAATTAGGGCAAGAAGGTTAAGGAGAGGTGGGGTAGATAAGAGATCAAACAAAGGACTTGTATGCATGCATATAAGCATGACCAATGAACACAAGACACTGGAGGTTAGGGTGTGTTGGGGGCTGTAGGGGGGGCAATGGGAATATATGTATACATGTAACACATTAATAAAAAAATAAAATAAATAATTCCAAACTCAAAAAAATTAAAAAAGAGCACTAAGATATAGCATAGAAACACAGAAGACAGGAGTCCATGTTATTTATCTAGATCATCTGTACTACTCATTTTTTGGAACAGTTAGGGCTGACACTCAGCAATGAAGGTTTTAAACGTTCAAGGTCATGTCTTAGGACCCCAGCAGTAATTTGTGCAGTCTTAATGTGAGTTGCCATGGCAATGATTGTCTTAGCTTCATCCAAGGTAATGATATCCATTAAAATCATGATTTGATGTGCTAATTATATTTTTACCAGGGTTTTTTTTTTTCATTTTTTAAGACTATTTTTGAGAGCAGTTGTAGGTTCAGAGCAAAATTGATAGGAAGGTACAGAGAGTTCCCATATACCTCCTGCTCCTACGCCGACATAGCTGCCCCACTGTCGGCATTCTCACCAGAGTGGTACCTTTGCCACAACTGATGAAACTACCTTGACACATCCTCATCACTCAGAGTCCAGAGTCTGCATCAGGGTTTACACTCGGCTTCTATCGGTTTGGACAAGTGTACCCAGCATTACAGTATCACCAGTGTATTTTCATCGCCTTAAAAATCCTCTGTGCCCCACCTTGTCATCCCTCCCTTCCTCCGATTCTTCCCGACCACCCTCATTTTTTACTCTCTCCCTCATTTTGCCTTTTCCGGAATGCCATAAAGGTGGAACCACACAGGATGCAGCCTTCTCAGATGGGCTTCTATGCATCCAAGGCCCCGTTTTGTCTTTTCATGGATTGATGGTTCATTTCCTTTTAGCTGAATAATGCCCCATTGTTTGGATGTAGCACAGTGTACCTAGTTATTCTTCACCTACTGAAGGACATCCGGCTTCCTCGTTTTGGCAATGATGAAGAAAGCTGCTAGAAATTGGGCCGTGCAGGTTTTTGTACGGACACGGTTTTTTAGCGCCTTTGGATAAATCCTAACAAGCGTGATTGCTGAATTAATGGTTAACAGTACTATGTTTATTGCATGTAAGGAACTGCCTAACTATCTTCCAAAGGGGCTGCAACATTTTGCACTCCCACCAGCAAGGAATGAGAGTTCCTGATGCTCCACATCCTCACTGGCATTTGGTGATGTCACTGTTCTGATTGTCAGCTATTCTAACAGGTGTGTAGTGGTATCTTGTTGCTGTTTCCCATTTTTCTGTTTTGAATAATAAATTCCTCGCCAATGAAAAGCGTCTAGCATGCTACCACCGTGTGGGAGACAACTCAACTTATTGACATGCAGGCTCTTCCTAAAGTGAGTAAGTCTTCCAAGATTTTAAGGCTGAACATGAGACAGAGGATGTTGAAGAGGACCCAACCCACCCTCCCAGTCACTGCTAGAGTCAGCGCTCAGTCTTCCCTGCACAGTCAGCCTGTGTTTGAACCTCCATCAACAGGAAGCACCCTGCCCCCACGCTTCAGACAGCTCTATTAGGATAGTCTTTTGTATTCTCAGCTGAAATCGATGTGTGTCAACACAGAAATCAATGGACTGCGAGAAAAACTCATTCATTCACCTCTGCCCACTGCTGACCATCTAGAAAAAAAGAGGATATCATCAGCAATAAAAACAATGAAGAGAAGCCAAAAATCAATGTGTCTCCCATCGCAACGGGGTTCCACTGAAATAATTCCACGGAAGTAATTCAGTGTTTTCTCAACTGACTCAGAAGACTACAAGATTTTGCAGTTGCTTCTTTTCCTTCTTCCACTCTCTTTAAAAAAAATCGCTTTGAGCTGTCTTCCCAGTGAAAGTTAATTGTAACTTGGCTGCAAACCATCACTTTGTGAGTCCTGTTATTTTGGGAACTCCAGAAGTGGGCCAGGAAGGTCACAATACTGGGACAATCTTTAAGGGATTTGGGGGGAATTGGGGGGATCCCCTGGAAGGGAGGAAAGGGGTTCTATTTCTAGTTGGCTCTCCATTGCTTTCCGTCCTTTGACCAAAAGAAAAGGCTGCTTTTTAAGGGTGGGCTACAATTTTCAAGATCTAGTAAAAAGGTAGGAAAATTCCTTGGCAAGTGGAATGGGGAAACTGAGGCAAATGAGTGATTCCAACTGGCCCCATCTAGCACCTTGACTCACCTGCCTCCTTCTCCCTTGCAGCACCTTTCCCTTAAGCCAGTGGTCGGCAAACTCATTAGTCAACAAAGTGGAAAACACTGCTCGAAGTTTGCCGACCACTGCCTTAAGCCATTAAAATAATGAGGTTCCAAAGAGCAAATCAAATAATCTTAGGAACAAAGACCCAGAGACAGGTTTTTGGTCACACTAGAGATAACATCTAGGCCTTAATTGTGTTTCAGCTCCAGGCCCAGAAAAGCAGCAAAACCTGATGAAGCAATCAATGCCATGGCTGTCATCAGGACCTGATGGAATGACCAAAGACTCCCTGCCACCAACCAATCAGTAAAGACCAGGCGCCTGAAAGGACACGCCTGGAGAGCTGATGAATATTCTGTTGAGAGCCTCCTCTGAGATTTCCCCCAAAATTCCAGCCTTTGGAAGAGGTAAGAACCCTTCAGACAAATGACCCAGTGCGCTCCTGCTCTCTTGTGCTCTCACACGCTCTCTCTAGCGTGCCTGCCACTCCTCCCCCACCTCCCTTCTTTCCTCAGCCATGCATCTTTGCTTTCCTTCTCCAAGAGCCCTCCTTTTGCCTCAGTAACATGTTTCCTGAGTCCACACAGCCCACCTGGCTCCCTGCTGCCTCTGTCACTTTCTAAAAGGCCAAGGCAGCTCTCCGAGCAGCCCACTCTATTCTTCCTTTCAGAGCGCTCTCGCTCTGCTAAATAAACTTCCTCTCGAGTTCTTGGCTCTGAAGTCTTTCTTGGCTGAACTCAAGAACCGAGGTCGCTAAACCAAGAGCCCACATTGCTGCTACCAGGCCCACAGAGAGAAGATTCTCCCAGATATTGATGTCATCATCTTGTAGAAGGAGTTTCTGAAGTGACATTCTACACAGCAGGACCCCCTGGAAGGGAGGAAGGGGGTTCTATTTCTAGTTGGCTCTCCATTGCTTTCTGTCCTTTGATCAAAAGAAAAGGCTGCTTTTTGAGGGTGAGCTGCTTTTTCAAAGAGGTGCTTCGCTTGTGGGGGAGGGGTGTTGATGATGTGAACGCCCTTGGAAACTAATACTGGAGCAGGTCCTGCAGCACTGCAGACAGAATGGGAGGCCTCAGGCTGGGAGTCAGGGAGGCAGGGAGGTGCTGGTGCCTCAGTGAGGCCCCAGGAGGGGGCCTTCCCCACACACCCCGGCTCCAGCTGCTGAGAATTTCCCTCCAGAATCCCCTTTGCCTTGAATTGCCCTCTCTTTGGCCCTTCTTCCCCTTCCTCTAGCCCTGGTTTTGTCACTTTCCAGCTTAACGTACTTGAACAGGTCAGCTGGCCTCTCCGGGCCTCTGTTTTCTCATCTGTGACATGGAGATGACAGTCCTTACCCCCAGTAGCTTTATTATGAGGATTAAATAAAGAGAAAGCACTTTCTAAGCTCTAAAACTTATAGAGAAAAGTATATTATTAATATCTGATTTAAAGTTTTATCACATGTTTTTTTTCCTATTTTTAATGAAGCAGGGAGGGGAAAAGTCGCTATTCCTCACACTCCAAAGACTGTATGGGGAATGGGGATTAAGCTGCCCGTCCTCGGTTGAAATACCCGAGCCACTGGTCTTCATCCATGTTAAGAAGGCAGCAGTTTCATTTGACAACTGACCTCAGAAAAGTCGGTCAAGAGTCAGCCCCCTGCAGGACTTCCATGGCCTGTGGAGCCTCCCTGCTTCAACCTACCCTCCCTTCCTCCCCTCCTCCCAGAGCCTGGGGTTGAAGCAACTATGGGAAACTGAGCCTCAGAGCTCAGGGGGTGGTGCCCTGCAGGGCCAAGCACCAGCTTGACAAGATGACATTGGCACATTAGCATCAAGGCTGGCTAATTGACTTGTCACGGGAGCATCTGCCTCTGCAAAAGTGAGGTGGCCACCAGCTCTGGCACGGTTGCTAGGAGAGAGTCCAGGATCTCAAGGCCTGAATTCTGTCTCAGGCAATGGGACCAGGGCTTTTGAGAAGGAGAGCTCCCGTGGGAACAGCCTGCAGGATAAGAGAGCCAAGAGCTGATCCAGGTTGAGGTCTGTACCTGGATGCCCAGGGCTGCAGAGCTGGCGCGGGAAAGGGAGACTGAGGAGAAGGCAGAGGGAGAGGTGCTGGGTCCTGGAGCTGTGGATTCTAGTCATCGTAGATGAGGCCCATTCAGAAGCATCTGTCACTGTCCTCCTTCTGCTAAAGCCTTCCTGGGGGCTCCTGGTTAGACAGGAGGCTGGGCTGCTTAGGGGTTCAGGGCAGAGTCCTAATTGCTAGTTAGTCCACTGAGATCTAATTAAGAGGCGAGGATTTGATCACGTGAGGCCTACTGGGAGCCTGGGGGGCACAGGGATGGGGCTGACGATGCTCTCGCCTCTTCCGGAGACATTCTGACAGCTCCCACAGGTCCCTGCACTCTTACACCGCAGGCTGTCAGACATGGCCCACTCCCGAAATACAAAGACTCCGCTCTCCTCCCAACTCCCAGAGGAAACATTAGTTAATGAAAAGAACTTCTCGATATTAAGATTTCTCTCCTGTAACGGGTTTTTCTTAACCTCTGGAGAGCTGTTATCTCTTGTCTATTTACGGTGATTTTATCCGTTTTAGCAGAAGGTATTTATTCAGGGTTAAATAGACCTATGTGTATGCTATTCCACAAAGAGTAACATGATGTTGCAGATGCTCTACCATCTGGACAAGTTATGAAGATAAAAATTCTACCTTTTGACTAAACGCAAAAGGAATTGATTGTTTGGAAAGGTGCCTTGACTGCAGCCATCATTGCCCACCATCATCAAAGTCATCAAAGATATCAAAACCACAAGTTTTTAAAAATACAGTGGTACCTCGAGATACGAGTGCCCTAACATACAAGATTTTTGAGATACGAGCCATGAAGCGAGCGATTTTTGCTTTGAAATACGAGCAACATTTGAGATAGGAGTAATCGCGTGGATCGGCCTGCTGCACACGACCCACCAGTTTACCAAGACTCGAGCATCTCAGAGTTTCCCACGCCTCAAGGTTACGGAACGAATTAAACTCGTATCTCGAGGTACCACTGTACATACCATCCAACAAGCCCAGCTGATGACTTGCTTCCCAGATTTCTGGGGAAAATGAAACAAACAGAAGATAACTTCACAAACTCCTACAACCATATCTACCCACCTACACGTCATTTGTCTTCCTGATTGTTACTAGAGAGCAGTGGTTCTCAACCTTCCTAATGCCACAACCCTTTAATACAGTTCTTCATGTTGTGGTGACCCCCAACCATAAAATTATTTTCGTTGCTACTTCATAAGTGTAATTTTGCTACTGTTAATGAATCATAATGTAAATATGTGTTTTCCAATGGTCTTCGGTGACCTTGCTAGTGACCCACAAGTTGAGAACTGCTGTTGTAGAGCCTAAGACCATTGGAAAACATAGATATTTACATTACTGTAATTAGCAAATTTACAGTTATGAAGTAGCAACGAAAATAATTTTATGGTTGGGGGTCACCACAACATGAGGAAGTGTATTAAAGGGTCACGCACGGCATTAGGAAGGTTGAGAACCACTGCTATAGATGAACCAAGCAGGCCTCTAACTGAACTCAGCCTCTCCTTCTTGACACAAGTTCTTATCTCTCTCGTACTCAAGAACAATGCTCCTGCAATTCTCTTTCTCTTGAACATCACCGATTTTTCACTCTCTGCTGGACTATTCCCATCAGCCTCTGCTAGCTAACTTCCAAGATGCCCTGACCTCTTGCTATTCATACCCATGTGTAGTCTCCTCCGACACTGTGCCTGGATTGAACCAAGAACATCTAGATCAGTGGTTCTCAACCTTTCTAATGCCGCGACTCTAATACAGTTCCTCATGTTGTGGTGACCCCCAACCATACTTCATAACTGTAATTTTGCTATTGTTATGAATTATAATGTAAATATCTGTGTTTTCCGATGGTCTTAGGCGACCCCTGTGAAAGTGTCATTCGACCCCCAAAGGGGTCGAGACCCACAGGTTGAGAACCGCTGATCTAGATGGTATGACACTTCCAACATTAGGCTACAAAAAGATGGTGATAACCATCTCGAGCGCTCTCTCATACTCTCTCTTTCCTGTGGATCACTGTCTCTGGGAGAAGTCCCTGCATGTGATGAGGCCACAGAAAAACTCACTGGGAGCAGAGCTGAGGTATAGCCCGTGAGAAACTGTAGACCATCAAGAACTGCAAGAATGAGCCTGGAGCAGGATTCTCCAGCCTCAGGCAAGCCTCCAGGTGACTGCAGCCCTAGCTAACAACCATAGCTTTACGACAACCTCGCAAGAGACCTCTGGCCAGAACCACCCAGCTTAGCCACGCCCAGATTTCTGACCCTCGGTGTGTTGTATTACGCCACTACGTGATGGAGGAATTCTCCCCCTCCCCCGCCCCATATTAGATAATTAGTGCACTTGACACAGCACATTATTGGACACGGTTGATCACTCCTTTCTCCTTGAAACACTTTCTTCATCTGGCTTCCATTATGCCACTCTCTCCGTTTTCCTTCTACTTCCTGGATCACCTCCCCTCAGCCTCCTTTGTGGGTTCTCCTACTTCTGCCCACTTTCTTCCCATTGGAGATCCCAAGACTTGGTCCTTGGCCCTCTTCTCTTCCAGACTTGGTGACCTCATCCGGACTCAGGGCTTTAGTTACTGCCATCTCTCTCTACGGCATCAACTCCCAACTCTACATCTCAGCGATCTCTCTCCCCCAAACTTCTGACTCTCCCAGTCAACTGTCTCCAGGACTTCTCTACCTGCATATTTAATAGACACCTCAGCCGAAACCGGTTTGGCTCAATGGATAGAGCGTCGGCCTGGCGACTGAAAGGTTCCAGGTTCGATTCCGGTCAAGGGTTTGTATCTTGGTTGTGGACACATCCCCAGTAGGGAGTGTACAGGAGGCAGCTGATCGATGTCTCTCTCATCGATGTTTCTGAGTCTCTATCCCTCTCCCTTCCTCTCTGTAAAAAAAATCAATAAAAATATCTTTTAAAAAAAAGACACCTCAAATTCAACATGCTCAAAATGCACTCCTAACTGTTCCCACTCAAACCTGTTCCACATTCTTCTGAAAGGATGGGAGCTCCATCCTCCTTGTTGCTCAGACTATGGCTGATTTCCATCTTCCTTACACTCTACGTCCGATCATCAGTAAATCCTACTGACTGCAAATCCTTCTCCAAGTCTTTGCTGAGACACCACTTATCAGTGTGCCTGCCCTGGCCCTCCTCTTAAAAGTGCACCCCACCCCAGACCCTCCCAGGCCTCCTCATCCTCTGTTCATCCCCTCACCCCCACATAACGCTTAGCTTTGTTGGTTTTTTTGTCTATCTTCCCTTGCTAAAAGTTAAGCTACAAAAAGGCAGGTATCTTGTCTGTTTTATTTGCTACACGTGCTAAGCCCTTAAGACAGTGTCTGGCATATAGTCAACACTAAAAAATAAATTTAAAAAAGCTGTTGAATAAATGAATAACTATTATCCGTAATTATTACAAAATCTCACAGTGTTTTTTGTAACTTTCCACATTTTACAGATATTGAAACCAAGGAAAAGGGAATTAACATTTCTCGGTCTTTCAAGGTGCCAGACGCTTTATGTACATTATCTTATTTACTCTTCCCATGTTCCAAGACTCAGAGAAGTGGATTCCAACATCACATCAGTGAGGGAAAGCCAAGTCCTGACTTTCCCACCAAACACCTGCCACACCCTGGATAGGTCGGGGATCAATGGTCACCCGAGACAACTGTCTTTGGCCCACAAAACCCACCATATCATGCTCTCCTGGTCCCTTCAGGGTCCCATCTGAAGGCCAGCAGACAATCCCGGTGCAGGCACCAGTCCCACCTGTGACGCATGGGGACTGATGTCACATGAACCGCTCCAGTCCTGCAAACCCACAGATTCAGGAAAAGGTTCTTTAGGCTCACTTTTTGAAAGTGGCTAACTTTTCCCCAAATATTTGCAACTTAGGGGTTTTTGAAGCCTTTAAAGTCAGAAGAGTGCCTTCCCACAGTCCCGTCCTCAAAGCCTGGAAGCCAGCGAGAAGTCGGAGGAGACACTGAGCACCAATGGCAACAATGACTAACAACATATTGGCTCTCACAATGTGCCAGACCTTCCCGAATGCTTTAGATATGTAACCCCTCATTAATCCTCACAACACCCTATACGTCTCTAAGGAAGGGACTGTAATTAACCCCATTGTGCAGGTGAGACAAACTGAGGCACGGAGAATAACATTCCTAAAGTACCATCACGGGGAAGGAGTGGAGGCAGAATTTGAACCCAGGCAGCCTACCCCGCCAAGCCTGTATTTAGCTGATACGCCATACTTCGGCCAGAACACTTGTGGGATGAGGAAAGGATCCCTACAGCTGTTTAAGGCTCCAGAACACCGCAAGGCAAATCCATTCATACTCACAGACAGCATCCACCTTGGTAAACAAGTTGACACGAGGTCTCCAATACCCACATTTAACTATATATCACCTCACACACCCATTCTTACCTTCCTAAAGAGCCAGCCCTCCATTTTCCACTAGATCAGTCATCTATTATTCATTGCTAAACATAACATTGCAACATTGCCAGCACCGCACAAGATCTCACGCAAAGCTTCTCAGCCTGCTCCCCATCTCAGCCTCTCTCGCCGCGTCTTTTCCCAGCTACGCATTAATTAAGGGCAGCCTCTTTCTCCCCGGGAGCTACAATTTCATATTTGCTTCCAGTGATTGCGTTGCTGTCTTATTCCTAAAGCACGCTCCTTGCGGGCGGGGCTCATTAATCATGAACACACACATATCCACCTGTTTAGCTTTTTCTTCTTTTCTTTTTAAACACAGACCGCTTGATCTTCAAGATTGCTTAAAATTTCCACTCACCAGATGTTGCTCAGGCGTCCACTCTGTGCCTGTACATACTGGTGACATTTCTGAAATAGCTCTCTTTGGAAAAGCTCTGACTTAACCAAGTAGGAAAAGCAATTTTAAACCTTTTAGGAATTCTGAAAAGGACAAAAAGATCCCTGTGGGATGGAGATAACCAGGAAGGCTTCACGGAGGAGGTGAGGTTTGAGCTATTCTTCAAGAATGGATAGGATTGGCCAAAGGGAATCTTATATGCAAATGCAAGGAGGTTAAAGTTATGAAGGCTTGGGTGCATTATCAGGGAAAAGATTCCAGCTGGGGAAACATGGGAGGTAAGACTGGAGAAAAGACAGAAGTTTACAACTTTCCCAGGCATCGCTGGGCAGAAGCGGCTCAGCAAGAGAGGCTGTCAGTAGCCACCCTGGTCTCTACTGGGCCACAAAGCAATTGTCATCACAGCTCGCCAAGTCCCACCGTGACCAGGACTTGGCCCACCCCCATGAGCATCCTGGACTGCAGGTGAGGTGGGAATAAATCTACCCCTTCCACAGTCCCAACCCTGCCTTCCTCCACTTCTCCAGACAGATAGACAGACTGCCCTTGCAAGCAGGTCAGTACCAGGCCCGGCCACAAACGTCCAACCTCTCCCATCCCCCGCGCATTGCCTCTGGCCTCCAGCCCTGCACTGGCCAGAGGGAGCCAGAGGAAGCAGGGAGGCTGCAAAAGACAGAACCACAAGGCTATGGAAATTGTCATCCTATTGTTTTCATTGTGGTAAAATACACACAACATAAAGTTCACACTTTCAAAGTCTACAATTCAAATGAAATTGTCTACCCATTAAGCACTCTCACCAGTTCCCCTCCTCCCCGCCTCTAGCAACCACTAATCCGCTTCCTGTCTCTTTGGATGTGCCCATTCCAGATACTCCCTACGTGTGTGGGGCAAGGCTCTAATGACCTGATGACCAATGGACCCAAAACACCAACCACATACATACAACCTTAGGAAGCATGGCCGCCTGCCTCTAGAGCGGTGGTTCTCAACCTTCCTAAGGCCGAGACCCTTGCATACAGTTCCTCATGTGGTGGTGACCCCCAACCATAAAATTTTGCTACTGTCATGCATCGTGATGTTAAATATCTGCATTTTCCGATGGTCTTATGTGACCCCTGTGAAAGGGTCATTCGACCCCCAAATGGGTCGCGACCCACAGGTTGAGAACCTCTTCTCTGGACCAAAAAAAGGTAAATGCCCTCTCTGAGGAGAGCCATGCCCACCTGCCCAGACAAGCGCTCAGAGACCCCGAGAGATTTCATTCATCGGAGGCAGAAGCCACCCTCCCCTGGGCCACCCAGAGGCAGGCGTCAGCTTCCAGGGAAGGACAGGGAGGTGGAGGATAGCCGTGGGGGGTCAGGGAGGCTTCTCGGAGGAGCAGCACTGACTCTGGTCTGAAAGAGATGGTTGGGACACACAGAGGCAGCATTTAATGGCCATCTACCTGCGGACGCCCCCAAATGTCCACCTCACCTTTGACCTCACCCCCAAACTTCAGACCTGTGCATTCAGCTGCCCACATGGCACCTCTACTCGGGTGCCTGATGGGCTTCTCTGAATTAACTCTGATTTCCCTACTCTGTGCCCCTACGCATCTGCTTTTCTGTTGCTGTCAATGGCACCACTGTCCACCCAGGTGCTACAGTCAAAACCCCTGGAAATCATCGCTGACTTCTCTCTTTCCCTAATACCCCACACTCAGCAAATCACCAAATCTTACTGGTTCCACCGTCAAATGCACCTAGAATCTGGTCATTTCCCACCCACAGCGCTGCTGCTACACAGCACCAGGCTCCCTCGCCTCTCACCTGAACTAGGGAGTCTCCGCACCTGCGCTCGCTCCCGCCTGCCCCATCAGGGGCTGCTGCTCAGATTGTTTGCACGACTGTTTATTATCATGGACGCCACATTACATCAACATGTGGTAGCTAATGAACAAAACAAACAAGCAAAGTAGAAATAGATTCATTGATATAGAAATAGACTGGTCCGAGGGGAGAGAGGTTGGGGTAAAAAAAGGTGAAAAGGTTAAGCAAAAAACAAACCAAACAAAAAACATACCAAAGAAAAAAGAAGAAAACAACTCATAGACACAGACAGTCAACAGTATGATGAGTATGAAGGAGGGGAGGGGAAGAGAAGGCAAAAGAGAGTAAACGGGGGATAAATGGTGACTAAAAGAGGCTTGGCTTTCGGTGGTGAACACACAATAGAAGATACAGATGATGTGTTATAGAACTGTACGCCTGAAACCTGTATGAGTTTATTCTCCAATGTCACCCCAATAAATTAAAGAAAAAAATGTTCAACCCTTCCATGACTTCTCATCACATTGAAAATAAAACCCATAACCTCGTCCACTGCCTATGAGCCCACCAGGAGTGGCCCCCTGTTCCTCCATTCCTCTCCACCCCCTTCCCTCACTGTACTCAGCTTTACTGTCCTCCTTCCTCTTCCTAGAATGTCTCCTGCCTCAGGGTCTTTGCACTGGCTGTTCCCTCTGCCTAAACACTCTTTTCCATGATATTCACATGACTGGCTCCTAAATTCAGGTCTTTTTTCAAATGTCACTTCCATGGCCTCCCAAGCTAAATCATGCCCCTTTCTCATCACATTTTATTTCCTTACACGGCTTTGTTTTCCATAGCATGAATCATTAATTTGGCAAAAATAAATACACACCCATAGTACATACATATATATGTATGCATCTTCCCTACTATAAACTCCATGAAGTGGCTGTTTACCTTATTCACCACCAGATTTGCAATGGGTAGAACAGTGTGTGGTGTGTAATAGAAACTTACTAAATATTTTTTTTGGGGGGAAATGAATGAATGAGTGCAAATTGGTGTGTCAGGGCCACAAAGAAACTGGTTCTTCTAGGAACAAAAGTCAGGGAAATTCTCCTTTTAAACTCCTTGCCTTAACAGGCATAGAGAGGTCTCCATCACCTGTCCCTTCATCTTTCTGGCTCTTCATGTTTCGTCATGTCCATGGTCCCCCGCCCCCCTCATCCCCACTCACCCTTCCCACAGAGCTGTTTCCTGTTCTCCGGACGGCCTCACTCCTATACCCTCTGGATTTCATGCTGCCCCTGCTTTCATCCCTTCACCCTTTGGTTCACCCACCTTCTCCCGTTCACCATCCAAACGTGGCTTCAGATGTGAGCAACCTTCCTGGCACCCCGGGAAGAGCTGGCTGTGCCCCCGGCTCTGGCCCCAGACGTTGGCACCCAGTTCTGTGAGCACGGATCGCATTGCATGGAAATGATCTGTTTACAGGTTCATCTCCCTTGCTAGACAGTGAACCCGTTCTTCCATTTGCGGGAGCACCCTGTTTAACATGTAAATGTCTCTCCTTTTACACTGACAGAACCCCGTTCTTAGCAGGCACTCTAATCCTTGATGAGTAAATGATTCAATCAATTAGCCAAACTCGAGTTCCTCTGGAGTTCACCACTCCTTGCTAATGGCATCCCTGTGTCGAAACCAATCATGCCTGTAGGATGACTAAAAAGTTACCACACGTATCACAAAGGAAGTCAACCTTTTGACAGGTCCTATGCATCTTTCAGAGAACAGTTCGGAGTAAGTCGTGACCCTGCTCAAACACTCTCCGTGGCTCCCGATCACCTAACTCAGTGGTCAGCAAACTGTGGCTCGCGAGCCACATGCAGCTCTTTGGCCCCTTGAGTGTGGCTCTTCCACAAAACACCACAGCTTGAGTGAGTCTATTTTGAAGAAGTGGTGTTAGAAGAAGTTTACGTTTAAAAAATTTGGCTCTCAAAAGGAATTGCAATGGTTGTACTGTGGATATTTGGCTCTGTTGACTAATGAGTTTGCTGAACACTGACCGAACTGAATAATCTTAACAGCCTCAACCTGCCTCCCTGGACTTAACTCACCATCCATCATGTCCTTTACACACCAACAAGCCAAATGTACCCTGACCAACATCTGCTTGAATTTCATTATCCCACTGGTTGAGAAAATTCTTTCCTCTCTCTCATCACTGCTTACTGTCTCCTCTACTTCAGCGCTATTCATTCATCCACCCCACAGGTTTGCCGTTCTGTTGACTAATGAGTTTGCCGACCACTGACCTAGACTCTCGATTCCAATAATTACAGGCTGTTGTTCCTTGTGATTAAGCGCCTATCCCAGTGGTCGGCAAACTCATTAGTCAACAGAACGGCAAACCACGAATTGAGAGCCGCAGTTTGCCGACCACTGCGCTAGGTGCATGTGCCACCTGCTGTCACCCTCAGTGCTGGGAGTGTTCACAGGAGCTCACACTGCTCAGTGGGATGCACGGGCCCTGCTCCATAGAGATACACAAACGGCTTTCATGGAGCTTAGAGTCTAGTGGAGAAGACGAATATGCATAATATTAAAGCTGTGTAGTCCGAGCCAATTTGGCTCAGTGGATAGAGCATCAGCCTGTGGACTGAAGGATCCCAGGTTTGATTCCGGTCAAGGCTATGTACCTCAGTTGCAGGCTCCTCCCTAGCCTAGGCCCTGGTCAGGGCTGGTGCAGGAGGCAACCAATCGACGTGTTTCTCTATTTTTCTCTGTCTTCCCTCTCTCTTCCACTCTCACTAAAAATCAATAGAAAATTATTCTCAGGTGAGGAATAATAGTAATAATAATAATAATAGTAATAATAATAATAAAGCTGTGTAATGAAATAGGGTGTGTGGGAGGGGTACAACTTAGCTTGGGGAGTCATAAAGGCTTTACTGTGGAGGCCACATTTGACTCAAGACCTGAATGAAGTGAGGGGAGACAGATAACAAAAGATAAAATAATTTTGATCAGAGTAAGTGCCACGGTGATATTACAGAGTAGCCATCATTGAGGTGGGGTGGGTGGTCGGGGAAGGCCCCTCTGGGGAGGTGCCTTGTGAGCTAAGACTGAGGATGTGCAGGATCAGCCAGCCATGAGGGCATATTCCAGACAGAGCAGGTGCTGTCCAGAGGGGTGGGGTAGGAAGGGCCGGGTGCCCAGGCCTGGAAGGGGACTGGAGGAGCAGGCATGCCAGGAGAAAGGGCAGGCTGGTCCAGGCGATGGCACAGGCAGCCAGGGGCAGACCGTGAGCTGCCCAGCGGCAGTTCGAGGGCTGGGATGTTTTCCTGTGTGATTTCTCAGGCTGCCTTGTCAATGGCTTCTGGCAAAGTTCAGCCAAGAGACTGGAAAACAGGATGAAGGGAGAGGCCAGCATAGTCTTCCCTCCCTCTCAGCTCTAACTGGCATTTTATGGCAACACCGGTCTCCTTTGGCCTTGCAGCTTCCCACGTAACAGCCCCTCCCTTGGAGGAGGTCCCCCCAGCCTGGGGTGGAAGTGGCTTCCTGCTCTGGTTTGCCTCCCACCTCTAGGTGGATCTATACAACCAACCCTCAAGTGAAAATCCCCCGATACAAACATCTAACGTGCTGCTGACTAATCCAGGAAGCCACACAGGCTTTACACAGGGAGTGGCAGGATCTTGAATAACGTTTTGGAAGGATTACTCTGGGCCTGTAAAAGCTACTGACAGGGAGGAAGATGGGTAGGATTTTAAACCACCTAGGCGGCTCTTCCCACAGTCCCTGCCACAGGTGGTTATGTCCAGGGCTTCAGGGGCATCTACACTAATAAAAGAGTAAGATGCAAATTGACCATACCTTCATGACATCCACCAGCCAATCAGGAGAGAGTATGCAAACTAACACAACAAAGATGGTGGGTTGATTTGCATATGCAGGCACAGAGTAACCCAAGCCAGGGCGGGACATAGGTGTTCTGCAGTGCCCCAGCTGCTCTGGACCTTTCCCCCTTCCCATGATCCTCTGGGCAGCATGGGAAGGCTGGAGCAGAGGCAGTGCTGGCAGCCAAGAGAAGGAAGGTCCATTCTTGCACGAATCTTTGTGCATCGGGCCTCTAATCAATGAATAAAGAGAAAAATGGACAGAGTCGAGCTGGAGATAGATGCTAAGTTATAAATGGGGATGAGGAATAGGGAGGAGTCAGAGTTTTGGCTCAACCAACTGGGTGGAAAGTGTAGAGATAGGAAGGGCAGGGCAGGAGGAGTTTAGAGTCAAAAAAGCATGTCAAATATCCTTCTTCATGAAGCCTCCAGTCACCCTTCTGCTAGGAAGCAATTTCTCTCTCTTGATAATCACCCAGCAGCAGGAAATATTATAATTATAGAGCTGTCTGTCTGACCTACCTGCCCTGCTGGACTGTAATTAGGGTCTTACTCACCTTTGTGATTCCCACGATACCCATGTGGAACCAGAGGACAAAGCACTGAGCTGGCAGCCGAAGAAAACAGAATCCAGGGCCTCTAAGCAGCAGACCCTGAGCTCCTGTCTCTCACTGCACAAAGGCATTAGGCCGTCAGCAGCCACGTGGAGCCCTCGCTGCCCTTTCCCCAGGCTCAGCTCAAATTCACACCCCTACCGATGGGCAGGTGTCTACGCACTCAGACCCCTTCTCTGCCCAGCCCACGAGTCCCTTCTTTCCAGAAGAAAAGACACACAGAGGCTCAACAAGTGTCTGAACAGAATCAAACTGACATCACCAAAGAGCACGCCTGGCATGCACTCATTTATAAGCTCCCTCCTCCACTTCTTCCACTTTCCCAGCCTCTCATTTAACACGTTAAGCACCCAGCCTGTTTTGTCGTCTGGATGGAAAGTGTCAGTCACCAGCGACTGATAGGACACTTAACATGTTAAAAAAAAAAAAAAAAAAAAAAAAAAAGATGGTGTCCTCTCTCTGGCCATCACCAAACTCACTGAAGCCATCCCCGGCCTGGGTCAAGTTCCTGAGGGCAGGAGCCCTGGATCCATCACTGATCCTGTTCCCTGGGGCAGTGCCTTACCCCTGAGCCTTTGTGCATCACACAGTGGGCACAGTCCCCTGCCCAGCCTCGGGGGCTGTAAGAGCATCCATCCTGCCTCAGAGCTGGGGAGATTGGGGGAGGCTCTCATGTTCTCAGGAAGAAAAGTCATCCCAGGAAATGGAGAACTCCTGCCTCTCGCTTCAGGCTCTTCCTCCCCGTTCTTCCACTGCCTCCTCATTTAGTTTTTGAATTACAGTGGTACCTAGAGATATGAGTTTAATTCGTTCCGTAACCTTGAGGCGTGGGAAACTATGAGACGCTCGAGTCGAGGTAAACTGGTGGGTCGTGTGCAGCCAGCCGATCTGTGCGATTACTCCTATCTCAAATGTTGCTCGTATTTCAAAGCAAAAATCGCTCGATCAATGGCTCGTATCTCAAAAATCTTGTATGTTAGGGAACTCATATCTCGAGGTACCACTGTAATCCCCAACTCGGTGTCCTCGCTGTAAGAGGTCTTCATATCCCAAGTACATCCCTTCACCTTCAGTTCTCTCCCTCGGTCTCTCTGCTCTGAACCAGCAGAGACCATCCCCCCGGCCCCAAGGGCCCAACATGCTCGCCAAGTGCCCACCTGGGCAACACGCTGTGCCAAACGGTGCCCACGCAGAGGAGAAGCGTGTGCTCCTGGAGCTGAGACGCTCGGAGGATGCGGGACAATGAGGAACAACACTCGCTGTGTGGGCAGGACCCGGCTGTGGCTGCTCTCACAGACTTTCATATCATTTCTGGCCACGGCACTCCCTCCCTCCGTCTCTGCATAAAGCTGACCCCCCTTCTCCCCCCGCCCCGTTTTCTGCTTTCTCCTCATGCTCATGATACAACTGATCCTCATTATTCATAGATTCCACATTTACAAAATCACCTACTCACTAAATGTAACCCCCAAATCAACACTCAGCACGCTTTCATGACTATCCACGGGCATGCAGAGTGGCAAAGCATCTGAGTCACCCGACGTTCGAGGCTACATGGAACAGGTGACGCTCTGCCTCCTCCTCTCAGCTCTCGCTGTAAACAACGGTCCTTTGTACTGTCCAGTCAGTGCCATGGGTTTGGCATACAGTGGTACCTTGAGATACGAGTGCCCTAACATACGAGATTGAGATATGAGCCGTAGAGCGAGCAATTTTTGCTTTGAAATACGAGCAACATTTGAGATAGGAGTAATCTCTCTGATCGGCCGGCTGCACATGACCCACCAGTTTACCGCAACTCGAGCGTCTCATAGTTTCCCACGCCTCAAGGTTACAGAACAAATTAAACTCGTATCTCGAGGTACCACTGTATTTGTGTTTCCTGTTGGTGATCTCACCGTTTCAAATGGTCCCCAAGGCCAGTGCTGAAGGGCTGTCTGGTGTCCCCAAGCATAAGAAGGCACCAATGTGTCTTACCGAGAAGACACATGTTAGGTAAACTTGGTTCAGGCATGAGTCACTGTGCCGTTGGCTGTGAGTTCCATGTTAATGAATCGGCAATATGTACGGCAGAAACGCACATCACACCAGGCCATGTGCTGAATGGGCTAGAGATTCCCAGGAACCTGACCCGTATCTCCCCATGAGCAGAGGCTCAGGGTTCGCTAACGCCGTGTTCACAGTGACTCCCCGGGACGCCATACTGCAAACAACAGGCAGGGACTGTGCTTGGAGCTCTCCAGTCTCCTCAGTTCTGCCAGGCCGTGTTAGCGAAGGAGAGCGCCACTTACAGTGAGTGTGGAGGTGGCTCTGCCGAGGCCACTGGTGGCCGGTGAAGTGTTAGCTTGGGGTGCTCCGCTCGGGAGAAGCTAGACTGCCGGCCAAGATGACCGTGGCGTTGGATACCTTAGCCTCCAAGGCAGTGGTTCTCAACCTTCCTAATGCCACAACCCTTTAATACCGTTCCTCATGTGGTGGTGGCCCCCAACCATAAAATTATTTTCGTTGCTACTTCGTAACTGTAATTTTGCTACTGTTATGAGTCGTAATGTAAATATCTGATATGCGGGATGTATTTTCATTGTTACAAATGGAACAAAATTAAAGCATAGTGATAATCACCATTAGATATTGTGAAATATTTATTTCTAATTACAAATAAATGAAATTTTGTCTCGAAGCATGGTGTAGCATGGGTGACAGTCTTAATATAACAACAGTAAACGACATTACTACATTTTCCAATGGTTTTAGGTGACCCCTGTGAAAGGCTCGTTTGACCCCCAAAGGGGTCGCGACCCACAGGTTGAGAACCGCTGTTCCAAGGGGTTCTGGGAGCCCATCTGGAGAAGGAAAGAGTTAGCTACCATCAAGCCCGCAGGCGTGTTCACATGGAGGAGGAATACAGGCTGGGTTTACAGGTTCCCAAGGACAAAGTCAGAATCCTAGAGTGGCAGGGGCAGAGGGACAGATCTGAGCTCAGGGAGGTGTGTTCCAACTGTCAGAAGAGACTGAGGCTGGGAGGGCAGCCCCAGGTGGTATTAGTGCCCGTCCTGCAGGTGACAACCTCCAAAGGGGACGTGAGTAAACAGGAGTGCTCATATTTGAGAACCTGTTATTCTCCAAAGATAAATTCCCCAAGTGGAAACCGAGACTCTGCCAGGGCAAGATCCCTGCTCCATCACCACAGGTCCACGTCTCCCATCTCTGCTCTGGGAAAGGGGCGACACCATCTGCACCTCCATCTGCATCCTCTATCACCTCTAGAGAAAGGATACCCGGCCCTGGGCACCGTGTCCGTGTCCCTGCGCTTTTGCCACCACATGGGAGACCTGTGCCACCAGGGGAGCAGCCCTCCCCCCAGGGCACACGCTTCACCCACCGCCTTCGGCTCTGAGAGCGGAGAGAAGCTAGAAGGTGGCGGATCACCGATTATCTCCATATCAATTGAGAGCAATTACCATAAGAACATTTCCTTTTATGCCTCAAGCTGAGCCAAACACATCAGCGTGAAAATAAGTCCCTTTTCCAATCATTTTAAAACTCTAAGTCTCCCTGGGAAAGCGACTTGGCTGTCAGGAGAAAACACAGGGAAGGAAGCTCTGTGTCAGCAGAAGGAAGGCTTTCAGAAGAGCGGCCACGCCGTGTTTCAGGAGGGCGAGGAGGTCCCTGAGGCGTCACCTGGCCTTTCCATGGGAGAGCAGCGAGCCCCTCCCCCTCACTTCGTTCCCTGCACTGGCTTGTTCGAGGGCTGGGCGAGAAGGGAGTCTGGGAGGGTCCCACCAGCCAGGTGGTGTGGCTTCTCCTGGGATTATGTCCCCTGTGCACCTGGAAGGGGCTAGGGCTCACAGGCCAGCGTCCAAACTGGTACCTGCACCCTTGAGCATTCTACCATCTGCTCATGAAGGAAAACGGGAGTCAATCAACGAAAAAATAATGACCCAGTGAGCACAGGCGACAAAGGCTGCCGTGGGATGAAGACAAAAACCAAGGGCAGTTCCCACCGGGAGAGGGTGAGGACTCATGGAGGCTGGAGGGGAACACACGTAAACACTGGTAAGAAATTGCCCTGGCCCAGGGCTCAGCTGGTTGGAGTGTCATCCTGTACCCCAAACATTTGCAGGTTCGATTCCCCAGTCTGGGAACATACCTAGGTTGGGGGTCGATCCCTGGTTGGGACAGGGACAGGAAACCACCCGTCAATGTTTCTCTCTCTCCCTCCTCCCCCTCCTCCAGGGCCCATGGTTAGGAAGATGTAAGAGGTGCAGAAGGGCCTCCATGGATGCTGTGCCAGAGAAATCAGATTTCTGGATACGAGGAGCAGGCAGTGCAGATGTGCCTCTCCAGTATGGCAGCCTCTAGCCACAGGTGGAAATTTATATGTAAATTAAATAAAACGTACAACTCGGCTTCTCAGTCACACTGAGTCCCATTTCAAGTGTGTAATCCTTACTGGCTTAGTTGCTACCAAATTGGCCACAGTAGAATTTCCATCATCACAGAACCAAATTGTCCAAATTGTCCTTACTCCCTTCATTGTGCTTCCAATGCCCTAGAATGAACCCCAAACTCACTTCCATGGGGTAGATGGCCCCTGCCTGGCTCTCAGGACTCATTTTAGCCACTGTCACCTCACACGCCATACGCACCTCACCAGCCACACGGACCAGGCTTCTTTCTAGCCTTCTCACGGCTGCTTCCTCTGCAGCTGGCTGAACCGTTTCCCCGGCCCTTCTGCCAACCTGATTTCTTGACACCCTGCGGGGTTCAATTAAAGCGTCCCTACCCTGGGGTCCCTCCTGACACCTTAGATGAGACAGGGTCTCCTGCTTCGCAATCTCAGTGAAAAGTCTGCATGTTGCTCACTAATGTATCCCAAGTGCCCCAAACACTGCCTGGTAAGCTCTCCGTAATTATGTGTTAAGTGAATGAATGAATGCTTGAACAAACAAATAACTCTTTTGTTAGAATTCCGTGTATCATTGTTTGTCAACCTCCATAGTTTGCAAATTACAGGAGGAAGGGGATCTTGCTTCTCTCGTTCACCACCTTATCTCCAGTCTGTTTAGTATAGTAGGTGATCAAAATTATTGAGGAGAAATGAGGAATATAAAAAAGGAAGAAAAATGGGAGGGAGGGAGAGAAGGTACTAGAGAAGAGAGAGAGAGAAATGAGAGAAAGAGGAAGGAAGGGAGGAAGATAAAAGTAACGAAAACCAAAGGAAGCTGTAGGTGAGTAAATGATGGATGCCGTTCCCGCCTTAGGAGACAGGGAAACGGTGGTGTTATGGAGCAACAGAATAGCTCGGAGCTGATGCACCCAGCAGTCAGGCTTTGACTGTTCCACACTAGCACAGTCATCTTCCCATCACCAGCTCAAGGACAGGCGTACAGAGCCTCCCTGAATAGCCCCCCGCTGCTGCCGCCCCCACCCCCAGCCCAGTGCGCCGAGAAACAGACAGACGTGCAAATTAAGCTTTTTATTACAATTAGCAGCCTAACGCAGGCATCACCTGTGGTGCGGAAATGCGATATTTCATCTGAGATGCTCATCATCAAAGCCCAGTGGCTGAGGCTGTGGATCAATTCGCTGCCTGTTTTTCCCACCGTTTTATAGAAAATGATTTTTAATGCTATCCCCTCGCTGGTTCTCCCCAAGGAACTCGAGGCAATTTACAAACTTGTCATCCTCCTGACACCCTGGGAGTGACAGAGGTAAGTGTCTAGAACTTATTGGGGGGGAGGAGGAGGCGCACGGGAGCAGGAAGAGCCATGTGGCAGGATTAAGTTTCTATTTGCCCAGTCAGGAGAGACTCACTCTGTCTCCAAAGCTACCCCCCCCCACACACACACACACACATACACAGACCAGCCTTTTGAAGCTGAATAGAGTAATAACCATTATAATAATAACCCTAAAAGCCATCTCACAGAGAAGTAAGAGTGGAGGCTGGGCGGGAGAGGCTGGAGGTGAGGGAGCTGTGTGGCAGGAGTGCCAGCAGGTATGAGCACAATCACTGGTCAAGAGGAAAGAGGCCGGAGCCAGGAAAGGCTGCTCACGGTGAAGACAGAGGCACAGGGAAAGCTTGGAAGGGGCTGGGAGGGCTGGAGCCAGGGGCCCTGGGCGTGAGGATCATCTCTTCAAAGGAGAGGAAGCAGAGGGTGCGGGAGAGCGGCAGATATTTGAAAGATGCCATTTTAGAAAGACAGGCAAACCCCTCACAAAATCACTCTTTTAAAGATAAGGAATCCCCTCACCAGAGAAGCAATGTGACTGGCCTAAGACCCAAACGGTCAGCTCAGATGGAGGGGAGGCCAGAACCCTGGGCCGTTTCTGCAGCCCTGGGCTGGCCAAGGAGGTGGTGCTGGCTTCAGGACTCCCCCTCCTGAGCAGAACTAGGGTTAACGCCGGTGCCCCAAGTTTCCATTCCATATTTGCACAGTCCGGGCCAGCGCCAAGCTTAGCGGCAGTCCATCAACCCACAGTGTGCGGGGCGTCCGCATGGCCCTCGGCCAGGCAGCTTCTAGGAACAGGGGAGAAGGCGAGGAATCGGGAACAAAGAGGAACCAAAAGAGAGACTGTGTGTCTTCGGGGATTTTAACCAGGAAGAGAATCAAGTGATACGCCTTCCACTTTTTCATTCGCAGTGGCTCTGTCCGCCCCCTCCCCACCCCACCCCTCCACCCCTCGCAAGTCAGTTATCTTTGTTGCCAGGTTAGACGGACAAAGATGCGTTTTTAGAAAGACAAGCAAACCCCCCAAAAAATCACTCTTTTAAAGATAAGGAATCCCCTCACCAGAGAAGCAATGTGACTGGCCTAAGCCCAAATGGTGAGCTAGGACGGAGGGGCCAAACTTACACATCATCCCCCAAACTTCACTGCACATGTGTCCATCTTTCCTCCTCCCGGTGATCAGCAGGGAACGGACGGACTGGCGGTTCCCCGGGGAGAATCACGTTGCAGCTTCCCGGTGAAGAAGCCACCCAGATGGCCATGCTTATAAAGCCTGCCCTCCCTTTTGCTCCTTTTCTATTAATAATAGCTAGCTAATTACAGTGGTAACACAAGTAGGCACTAATAAACATCTACTCAATGGACAAGTAAATTAATTGGACTCAGAAGACCAATGGGGAAACTCGGAGCAAACACATACAGTGAGTTCCTTCCTCATGAGTTCCTTCCTCGGCCAGTGCTCCCTGTGCGAAGCTGAGCTCCTCCACATCATGCAAAAGGCAGGAAGAACCGAGCCCCACGCAGCAGCCACCATATCCCAGGCAGCCTCCAGGCTACAGAAGTAGCAAAGGCCATGCAGCTCCACTTGCCGGTTCCCGGGCTCTTGAACTTGTCTAATTAACGCAGCCTCCCGGAGTCAGATGTGCCAAAGAGAAGCAGAACACCCCACACCAAATATAGACTCAGCCGCCATCCTCCCTGGAAATAGAAACCGGGAGGCAGCAGAAGCTCGGGACGCCGAGAAAGAGTGACATGATGGTGTCACAGGACAGGAACTGAGCCCAGGAACTGAGCCGGCTCCCGCCACAGCCCTGCAGCCAGCCAGAGAAAAGCCAGAGGCAGGAGCCGCGCCCCCTCCCTCCTACCCCAAGCTGTGAAGGACATTCCCAAAAGGCAGGCAAGTCACCAGCCACCTCCCAACATGAAGTCCTCTCTGCCTCTGCCTCCCACGAAAACAGGGGAGGAAAAGAAAATGGAGACACAAAGGCTTGTCTGGCCTCTAACTGGCTCAGGAACCATCTGGTAGGTCCACGCTATCTAAGAATGCAAAGTGTCACTGTCCACCTCCTTCCCTGTTTCTGGTCTCTGCCCAGAAAACCAAACAGCTTACCTTCTGGTGGGCAACCCTGGCAGAGGTTTATTTTATTTTATTAAACATGTTTTTATTGATTTTTTTTATTTTTTTAGAGAAAGAGGAAAGGAGAGGGAATGGATTAGCTGCCTCCTGCACACCCCCTCCTGGAGATGGAGCCCACAACCCAGGCATGTACCCTGACTGGAATTGAACCGGTGACCTCTTGGTGCATGGGACACACTCAACCAACTCAGCCACACACACAGTAACAAAAGAGACAGCCGCGTAGAAGGCCCCATGTGTTAAGTTTGTCCCAAGTATCTCCAAACCCCACCACCCTGACGCCTTAGGCTTCTACCAGTCTTCCCATAGCTCAGGCCCTTTCCTGGCTCCTGTCACTCAATGAAGAGGTGTTGAGTGCCTTGTGTGTGCCCAACTCTTGCACTAGGGATCGAATAGCAGGAAAATGCACACACAGTTTCTGCCCCATTGGAGACGGTAATCTAGAAACAAACAATAAATACAGTGGCACCTCGAGATACGAGTGCCCTAACATACGAGATTTTTGAGATAGGAGCCGTCGAGCGAGCGATTTTTGCTTTGAAATACCAGCAACATTTGAGATGGGAGTAATCGTGAGGATCGGCCGGCTGCACAGGACCCACCATTTTACAGTGACTCGAGCATCTCATAGTTTCCCACGCCTCAAGGTTATGGAACGAATTAAACTCATATCTCGAGGTGCCACTGTAAATGATTGCACAGATAAGCATATAAATACATAAGTTCTAAGAAGGAAAAGTGCAGGCCACTAGATCACACCGCCAGGAAACCCGGCCTCATTGGGGGCATCAGGGGAGGTTCCCCAAAGGAAACGAAAAAAATGAGGGGCTCTCCTGCCTGACATCACTTACCAGCAAGGTGATCTAGGCACACTACATACTTAACGCCACTGTGCCTCAGTTTCTTCCTCTTTAAAATGGAGCCATCATAGTACCTCCTTCACAGAGCTATTGTGAAGACTACATTCCTATATAATAAAAGGCTAATATGCAAATTGGCAGAATGGAAAAAAAAAAATGACCAGTCGCTATGACATGCACTGACCACCAGAGGGCAGACAATCAATGCAGGAGCTGCCCCTGGTGGTCAGTGTGCCAGAAGCTGGGCTCACGGCTGGCGAGCACAGCTAAGGATGTCTGACTGCCAGCTTAGACCCGCTCCCACAGTCGGAGATCCCGAGAGGGCTCCCGGACTGTGAGAGGGCACAGGCTGGACTGAGGGACCCCCCCTTTCTCAAGTGCATGAATTTCTTGCACTGGGCCTCTAGTGAATTATAATAACACATAGTAGAGGCACAGGGTTTAGGATCATCCCCGGTTGTTGCTGATCCTTCAGGAGCCAGCTCAAGCTTCTCCTCCTGGCTGCCTTCCCCTTGCCTCCCTCTGGAGAGTCAGACCTCCCCCAAAGTCTCCTTCCACCCCTCTGCCATTGCTGTGCCACGGTCCACTCTGACTGACTTGCCTGTGTGTGTCACCTTCACTGCCACGTGAGATTCTAGAAAGCCTTGACGACCTCTGATTCCCACCTCAGTGTTTCCCACAAAGTCGCTGGCACAAGTAAGCGCTAATACATATGTAAGGACCCAATGAATGAATTCCTTCTCGGTTTCATAGAGGCTCCTATCAAAAGGTCAGTACCAGACAAGACCAGTGATGAGCTACAGCGCCAACCAGCAGGCTTTCAATCCCTAATAAAAACCTCTTCTGCCAGAACTGCTGGTAAGGTTTACGCCCCCAACTGGCGTTGACCAACCTGCAGGGCACGGGTACCTGCAAGGCACTGGGGCTGGAGGCTCTGTGCGGGCAGGACTGAGCCGTTTCGTTGATTCATCCCCTGCCCCTGCCACAGAATCAGGCTGAGCAGCGTCTAGCAATGCCTGCTGAATGGATTCACCACCACCACTGTTCTGTTTCTCATCCACCACATCGCTCAGCACCTTCCGGTCTCTCCCTCTTCATTCAGCGTTTGCAAACCTTCTCCAGAGCAATTGTTTGCTCTTCAGTAATGCGGCCCCTGTGCTTCGCTTGTCATTCTGGCTGCAGAGGAGCTCGAGGGCCACATGTAAAGTCCACTTTCCAGGTGCAAAGGCATTTATGGTGCGCAGGGCACCGGTCACTTTGCTTGAACAACACTGTGGTCCTCTCCCCTTCACTCTAGTTATCCTTGTCTGCCCTTTTATCTTCATTGATCGATATTTGTAGAGATGCAAAAATGATACATGCACACCATTCATCTGTGCATCTATTATTTTTTTAATTCATTTTAATTTTAAAATTCATTTTTATTATTGACCCTACTCCTTTGGGTAGTGGGGTGAGGAATTTAAGGCTGCTGTTTAGAGTTATTTAGACTCTGCTGACTTAAAGCAGTTTCTTTTAAGGTTTCTCAGGGGTGAAAATTAAACCAACAGCAGAGTTGAAATTTCCTACCGAGGCTGTTGCTATGTACCCAATGATGTTTGCATTTCAAGAGGTACTTGGGCATCTGGGTGGCAATGGACAGGGGCCCGGGATCTGCGCACGTGTCTGCAGGGCAGTGTGGCTGGCCAAGCCTGGCTCTGGAACTCCCCAGCTCTTTCCAGCGTCCTGTTTCACGCTGGCCCCTCCTTCCTGTGAAGTGAGATCCCCATCTTTGAGGCCCAGACCGTTCATTCACCAAGTTCACTTGAGAGGAAGGTTCTGCAATGTGCCTTTTGAGCCCATAAGTCAGGGCCAGGCTTATGACCCACCAGGCACTGTTCTCTCCCGTGGCCTCAGACCGGGAGGCAGAGCCTGAGGAAGGCTGCCCCCGGAGGGATCTGGTCGCAAGCCAGGTAATTTCTCCAGCTGTCAGCCCCCACACTGCATCTGTGCGAGGCTTGTTGAATCCGTGGAAATTTCCAGGCTAGAAATACCTTGGAGCCAACTTAGCTTTGAAATGTTGACATGCCGCTGTTTGCTGGCGGGCTGCAGGCCCGCAGGAATAAGTGAGGAGTGTCCCAGCCTGCGCCTGGGGGAGCCACTGAGACAGAAGCGGCCGTGTGCCCGATTCTGCTTCTTTAGACAGAGTCGCCTGCCTAAGACATGAGCGTTGACACAAAGCCTGGCATGGATTTAAAAAGAACCTACTGTGTGCTGGGTGCTTTCTATATGTCATCTTTATTCCTTTATGAACCTAGGGTGGGGGGGGAGTATTATAAGGTCCATCCACAAATGTGCAAATGAGCTTTCTGACTCCAAAACTACTGCTTGTTCGCACAGGCTGACTTGATGTTTTATTTCTTTCCTTGGAAAGCTGGGAACAAATTCAGTGTAAATCAAGAACCCAGGGGGGGGGGGGGGAAATATTGTGGTTTTGTTTTCTTTCTTTATACAAATTTTTTTTTCAAGATTGGTTCCACGCCACCTGCATTAATGCTGACCGTGGTCACAGCACGGCCATTCTCCTCGGTGGTCCAGTCCTCCACCCCAACCTGCTTCCCTCTGTCCCTCCCCCCTCCCCCCACATAACCCCTCCCCCACTCCAGGGCAGGAGGGACAGTGTCAGAGGTAAACTTTGAAAAGCAGCCTTTACTGAAAGCTCCATAAGGATGTCTGGATTGTTTCTGCTACACAAACCAACCAAACCGCCTTTGTCTCACTCAAACCGATCCTCTAGTTTCCGGCTAATTTTGCTTTTCAGCTGCTTTTACTGCTTCTAATTTAGATGCCTTTTAATAACTTTTTAGAAATCTCTTCAACAATGCAATTTTGCACCACGGGTTATCTGTGGGAGTCGTTTCATTTGTCATCTGTAGGTTTTTTGGTTATTCTGGCCGATCTGTGACCATTTTCTCTTTGCCAAACACATCGCACGGCTATTTCTCCAAAGCATTGGTCAGGTTATTCTGAACTAACGACATGACAAATGAAGCTTTTTTTTTCCCCAAGGAAAGCAGAGGATATGACAAACAAGATGGCATATTTCTCATGGTTCTGGAACAGAATTATACTGGTTGCACTTAAAAATTATGAAAATAGAAAAGCTAATTTGCTGTACCCTGCCCTTTCCTTGTAAGACAATCACAATCTTTTAAGTAGTCATCTAGTTACTCTCCCTCAGCTCCCCTTCTAACTGAAGTGCGTATAAGCTTAATGACGAACCCAAATCAAGTCCATCTGGAAAGCTTCAAACTTTGGTTTATTTCTTAATTAATTCTTAAGCTCCCTAAATGCTTCTCGAGAATGTGGTGTACAAGAAAAATAAATGTCCAGGTGGCCCTGGTACAAAGTGAGAAAAGAAGTCTCGAGGCCCAAGCTGGGAGAACAAAAGTGGAGGAGAGATGAGACGTGCCCGCCACTCGGAAACGGTTTCCCGACCAGAGCTCTGGCTCAGGCGCCAGGCCAGAGACCCTCTAAGTTTTGCCAAGAATCCACACTGATCCTGAGGAGTATCGTTCCGTGAATGCAGAATGTGCTGCCTGGCATGGCAGTGCTCAGGGAGGGGGAAAGAAGGGAGGGGGGGGGCACAGGAGATGCTTATCTGTCCCAGGAAGGTGGGTGTCTGGGACCCAGCTATGCCGCTCTCCATGGTGGCCTCAAAAAGAGCTAATGGGCCTGACCTGTGTGGCTCAGTGGTTGAGCATCGACCCATGAACCAGGAGGTCTTGGCTTGATTCCCGGTCAGGGCCCATGCCCGGGTTGCGGGCTCGATCCCCAGTAGTGGGCATGCAGGAGCCAACCAATCAATGATTCTCTCTCGTCACTGATGTTTCTCTCTCACTCCCTCTGAAGTCAATAAAAAATATATTTTAGAAAAAAGAAAGAAAGAGAAAACACTTGTTTGAAAATAAAAAGACAACAATGAAGTGTGCTGCACCCGTTGGCCCTTCCTGTCCCGAATCCCTTCTCTGCAGCACGTGCTGCGGTTGGACAGCATTTTGCCAGAGAGTGAGGGCCCTGCTCTGGGTTGGGCTTCTGGGACGTCTCCCGCAGCGCAGGGCGATGTCCTCGGGAAAGGGACAGCAATCCCGCCTGTGGATGGTCGGCAGCGGCCCAGGCGAGCGGAGCTCACACAGGGCACCTGGCAGCGTCCTTTGTGTCAAAGGGAAACCAGCACAGGAGTCTGTCCCACTGCAGGGCCGAGCCGCTCAGGACAGAGGCAAGGAGGATCGGCTCTTAGCCAGGCGGCCTGACAAGGGTAGGAATTATGCCTGTGTCTTGGTTTTCTCAGGTGGAGACAGGAATAAATAGCGGCTGGGTGTTTAAAATCCCCAAAGCGCCGCACTGGGACTGCTGAGCAAGGCAATGGGAGGCCCTGCCCATTCCTGGGGGTTCTAAACCCCCCCCCCCAAAAAAAGGAGCAGTGGCCACCGGCTCTGCCAGCCAGGGCCCCCAAAGCTATGCCCATCACACTTTCCGCTCAGCCAGCTGTTGGGGTTAATGCAAGAACAAGAGCAAAGATTCCTTTCAAATAAGGGGATCGGGGGAAGGGAGAGGGGCCTGACCTGTGTGGCTCAGTGGTTGAGCATCGACCCGTTTGCTGTTAACAACGAGGTGGATAGGAAGCCTGGGAGAGAGGGCAGCTCCAATTATCGGTAAAACACTCAGAAATAAACAGTCCTTTACCCGAGCACAACTTCTCCAAACCCTCTAGAGAGCCTCTGTGCTGAGCTGGTTATATTTAGAACCGATTTGAACAACCGGTTATTTTGTCCACTGGAGCTAAAGAATGCGCGCTCCCACCAGGGCTTGGGAAGGGGTGGGGGAGACACGGAGGCACAGAAGCTAGCCTCCCCCCCACCTCAGGCCCCGGGACCAGGAAACCCCCGGATGCCGCAGGCGCCCGGCCAGGTAGGAACAGCACAGCAGCAGCTCTGGTCCTGAAGCCAGTGGCAGAGAAGTTACTGGTAAACACGGCTGAGTGAGGCCTGCAGGGCCTGGACCTCATCTCACAGAGCTTGCATGTGTAGGGACCATCAGAGCAGGGGTCTACCATGCATCTTTGTGTCCCCAGCACCGTGCACAGAGCCGTGTGTTCCATGAAGGGAAGGTGAGATGGGACAGGTTAGATACAGAGCAAATAGATGATGCAGGAGCCGCATTCTATGATGTTATAATCAACCTGGACACACACACACACAGAGAAACAACTGGCAAGCAGAGGCGGAGGATCCATCCTGCATCCTCACGCTCCCGTCCCAACACTTCCAGGAAAAGTAACTCGGCCGCAAGCACCGCCAAGTCACCCAGCACATTCTCTAGAAATCTGCGCCCAGGAGCACACCTGACTGAGTCCAGGACATCACCTGCTGACCAGTGGGCCAAGAGCAGCTGAGCATTTTCAACATAGCTGCCCCCACTGGGCACCAGGCATGGAGGCGGCGGTGGGATGCAAAGCGAGGAAGACCTACGTGGACCTTCTCTGGCGGGGCTCACGGGCGGGCAGGTTGTGCTGAAAGGCGTTATCTTAGACCTCAGCAGAGTAGGGTCAGCGCAGGTTCTAGGGCCCCTTCTCACAAGAAACACCCATAAGCCCTCACGACTGCCTGGATTACGGAATAGAACCCCAGCACAAGTAGCTGAGGACCCCCCAGCCACCTGCCCACCAGGCGCCTCAGTTCATCCTTCAGGGTGTTCCTGAAGAGCGGACCGTGGGAGGTATTATTGCAGCAGGAAAGCAAGATGCAAAAAAAATGTACACACGATGATCTCATTTTTACAAGAGGTCAATTTCTAATCTATACATTTGTTTTTAAATGACAGCAAGGGAGAGAGAAAGGCACAAAACGATGAATGTGACGCTGTGAACATGGGAAGGGTTGCCCGCATGGTGCCAATGAAAAGGGACAAGAGGGGCATTTGCAAAAAAAGGAAACGGGTAAATGAACAACGTAAAACAACTCGGCATATGTGACGCAGCAACCTATGGGATGAATGTGATGGAACCTCTCTTCTCACTAGGCGATTCCTGGAAGCTCTCACCCCGCCCCGGGCTTCAGTTCTGATCTGCGGGCTGCGGATCCAGTTCTGTGCCCCTGCCCTCCTCTGTCTCATGCATTCCAGAGCAGTGTCGCCTCCCCTCAAATGTCCCACAGTATCCAGTGTTTTCTCTGGAAAGTCTGCCGCGTCTCTTATATCTCCCATCCGAACAAAGGAGACCATCATCGCTCCCTCGGCTGCTCAACAAATGCAGCCTGGTGTCCCCCTCTAATCTTCCTTCTCCCTCCCTCCCCCACAGCCTCCAAGTCCTATCACTTCTACTCTTTTAATACAGTGGTACCTTGAGATACGAGTTTAATTCGTTCAGTAACCTTGAGGCGTGGGAAACTATGAGATGCTCGAGTCTCAGTAAACTGGTGGGTCGTGTGCAGCCAGCCAATCCACGCGATTACTCCTATCTCAAATGTTGCTCATATTTCAAAGCAAAAATCGCTCGCTCAGTGGCTCGTATCTCAAAAATCTCATATGTTAGGGCACTCGTATCTCAGGGTACCACTGTATTTTCAATACCTTTTCCCAGTTCCCCCTGCTGAGACCTTAGTCCATCTCACCAATAATATCTTTTGTCCCGATGACAACAACCTCTAAACTGGTGTCCCTTTTAAAGAATCCTAAACCACCCCTCCCAAAACCCCCACAGCCAGAGCGATGTTGCTAAAACAATAGTAAGTGCAGGTCCGGTCATGTCACTCCCATGTTTAAACCATTCATAACCCATCGCCCTAATGTCCCACCCACAGGGTCTTCCATTTGGTTCACTCCCGTCTCTTCCCACCCCCATCCCTCACCCGACACTACATTCATGCCCAACTGCTGGGGGTTCCCCACATGCATTATGCTCTCTCCAGAGCTCGTCTGTATATTATTCCTTCTGTCTGGAATGTTCTCTTCCACCTTGTACTTGGCTTACCCCGAATTATCTTTCAGACTTCAGAGTAGATGTGTCTTCCTCCAGAAAGCCACCCTCGACTCTCAAGACAGAGTTTTGTGCTCTCAGATGACCCTGCAGCCAGGCCTGGAGCAGCCTGTATCTCACTCAGGTATGGCTACCTGTTGTTAGTTGTCTGTTTCTCCCACTAGACACAAGCCACTTAGGGCCCAAGCTGTAGCACACCGTGTAGTACCCCTGAGCTGGACCATTAGCAGACAACCATGAAACGCTGTTGGGATATATAAAGGAAGGCCTCTCCCAGGACCCCTGAGAGATGATGGCCTCTCTAGGTGAGCAGGGGAAGCCATTGGTTCATCAGAAGCCAAATAGCTAGCCATCCCATAACTCCCAATACGTGTAGCTGGCAATGATCTACCCAACACAGAGCAGACAGCGGCACAGCCCATAACCAGCCTTTGTACAGAAGCCAGGGCAGCATGACTGACCCCAGAGACCACTCTGAAAGGACACGGAGGATTGATCCAAGTCCCTGCCCTGCTCTGCCCTGCCTCGGTGAGAGCAGTGCTCGCTAGTCCTCCTGGGGACAACCCACCTGCTCCTCTCTCTCAGCCTGCACTTACCCCACTCCCCACCCCAATCCGAAAGGATGCCTTATTTTAAAGGGCTCGCCGACCTGTGTCCTGCACTGAGACAGATCGGGGACAGCAGACACTGGCATGTCCCCTAGGAACTGACAGCCAAGGACTCCTCAACCCTCAACGCTCCACTCACAACCACCGCCTCCGCCCACAGCCGAGCGAGCAATTCAGCTGGTGTCTACACGCGGCACTGCCACGCTGCTGATCTGCTTCTTTCCTCTCGGCACCTTAAGATGATACAGACGCTAACAAGTGGCAGAGGAGGCGGTGAAGAGAGAGACCAATGCATTAATTATTCAAATTTAATCTTGTTTAACCTCAGAATTAATACAAAGAAATTCAATATTTCTGGGAAGACTGTCTAGGTAGGAGACCGTAACGTTTCTTTGACAGGTCTAAGGAATACAGTGGGTTTTTGGGTTTTTTTACTTCTTATTTCATGTAATTATTTAAGGTTATGAATTCTTAAAACCTAACATGGTAAAAAACCAATTCTGCAACTCCAGCCTCAGTCATGTGATTCTGATGGCCCTACCTGACCTCCCATCACAGGGTTGGCTATGTGATGGAGGCCCCGCCAAAGTAGCTCATTCTAATAACTTCATTGGTCAGTGGGTGAATGTCTGACCCAAACTGGGCCAATCAAAGTCCTTCCCTAAGATTTTATTTATGGATACTGAAAAAAAAGCAGCTCTATCCTTTGCCACACTAGGATTAGTGTATTTATAATACTGACAGTGTATTTGTGACACTGATGGTGTAAAGTATATTTGTCATACTTAATAAAGTCAAGCTTCGAAAAGGAACTGAAGAGAAAACGTGAGTAAGGAGGAGGGATCAAGAGAAAAATCGAGGGCAGCATTGTTTGAACTCTGGGTCTAGTGGAACCTGATGCTAGATCCAGTCCTTCTCTTCCCCGTTACATGGACGAAATCTGCCTTTTTTACTTTCAGCCAGCTTGGGTTGAATTTATATCTCTAAACTGAAAAAAACAAACACACACAAAACAAACCTCCTAATACTTCGTCACTGCCAGGTCCACATTGATCTCCCTCCTCCAAGCTCTTTCCAGATGTACTTCCGGGGCCACTTAATGCAACACGTTCCCTTCGTGTTGGTTCACTGCTTCTGGGTGATCCCCACTTCCTCCTCCTCTGAGTGGAAATGCCTCTGTGCAGAGGGGTTCCTGGGGTTACTCAGACACCCAGATTTTGTCAGTCCCGGGTGAGGTGAGGTCCACCAGGCTTCAGGCTCGTCCACGGCTTAGACCAGAGACAGGAAGCCACACCTGAGTCCTCCCACCCTTGAACATGAAAGGAGAGAGGAGGGGAGAGGAAGCAGGAAAGGGGAGGAAGAAAGAAGAGGCGCTCAAAGCCCCAGAGAGCAGGGGCCCCCTCTGCCTCTTCCTTTTGTCACAGGGGACCCATTCTCGGGGAGCCGCTGCCAGGACCCGCTCCCTCTCTGGGAGACAGAGGCCGCGGCGCCAGGAGCCATCCATCACTCGTCCTCCGCTGGGCTCCGGGGCAGGGCTTCGGCGGAACCACAGAACCACAGATGGAGGAAAGAATATCACATGCCCGGGTTTCCCAACGTTAAAACGGAGAATGGGGCCTCGGGGAAGGCGGCCTGGATAATTAAAGCATTCATTCAGACTGGTTTGCCCGAGAGCAATGGGCTCCTAACAGCGCCATTCACTTTCTCCCACTAAATACTAGCAGCTCCGAGGCGGTCGCCAGGCCAAGGGTGCAGGGTCTTAAAAGACCCCCTTCGTCCCAGTCCCCTCCCATCATCCGCAGGGAAGTACTCAGAGACAGCAATGTCAGGGGCTTGAGGGTCGTCACTCAAAATGTCCCTCTTATGAGTTATGGCTGGATAAGGGGTTGAAAGACAACTGCACACCAGGAACCTGCTGTACAGAGAGGGCAAGTGGCTTGCTTGGGGTCACACAGCTGCTAGTATGTTAGAAGGGAAGACCGGAATGCAGAAGTCTTAATATCCCTATAACACCTTTTCTGACTTTGTTCCATCATTTGTTTGGTGGAGCCTCGTCTGCTACACCCTGATGTACACACATGCACGCACACAACGTGTATCCCTTCCTCACAGCCTGTCTCCTGGTTGTCACTCAGCTCCTCTGCACGTTTGCTCAAGATGCTCCCCCACCTCGCAGCCCTCTCACCTTCACTGCCTCTCCACCTCTCTTCAAGGCCTTGGCTCAAGGCCTCTTCTCTATCATCACTCCACCTTTAAAATGTTTTTAATTTTCTTTTTTTTTTCAATTACAATTTACATTCAATATTATTTTGTACTAGAGGCCCAGTGCACAAGATTCATGCACTGGGGGTGGGGATGGGGGCAGCCCTCAGCCTAGCCTGCACCCCAAGCTGGCAGCTGGACATCCTTAGCGCCTCTGAGGCAGGAGAGGCTTCCACCACCTCCGCTGGGCTTGCCATGAGCCCGGCTTCTGGCTGAGCAGTGCTCTCACTGTGGGAACACACTGTCCACCAGGAGCAGCTTCTGCACTGAGCAGCTGCCCCCTGGTGGTCAGTGTGTGTCATAGTGACCGGTCAGTGGGCCATTGGGTCAATTTGCATATTAGCCTTTTATTATATAGGATTAGTTTCAGGTATACAGTATAGTAGGTTAGACAATCATACACTTTACAAAGTGGTCCCCCTATTTCCAGTACCCACCTGGCACAGTACATAGTTGTTACAATATTTTTTTAATATATTTTTATTGATTTCAGAAAGGAAGGGAGAAGGAGAGAGAGTAAAATCAATGATGAGAGAGAATCATGGATCTGACTGGGCTGCATCCTGCACATCTCCTACTAGGGATCAAGCCTACAACCCGGGCATGTGCCCTCACCAGGAATTGAACCGTGACCTCCTGGTTCACAGGTTGACACTCAACCACTGAGCCACGCCAGCCCGGCTGTTATGATGTAATTGACTATTTTCCCTATGCTGTGATTTACATTCCCGTGACTGTTTTGTAACTACCAATTTGTACTGGTTAATCCCTTAGCCTTTTCACCCATTTCCCCACCCCTCCCTTTGGTAACCTTCAGTCTGTTCTCTGTATCTATGAGTCTGTTTCAATTTTGTTTATTTACTTGGTTCTTTAGATTGCACATATCACTGAAATCATATGGAATTTGTCTTGCTCTGTCTGACAAATGCTTAACTTAGCATAACACCTTCTTAGATCTACCATGCTGTTGCAAATGGTAAGATTTCATCCTTTTTTATGGCCAACTAATATTACATTGTATATATGTAGCACCGTTTTTTTATTCATTCATCTATTGATGGGTGCTTGGGCTGCTTCCATATCTTGGCTATCATTAATAATGCTGCAATGAATATGAGGCTGCTTACATTCTTTTGAATTTGGGTTTTGGGTTTCTTCAGATATCCACCCAGGAGTGGAATCACTGGATCATAGGCAATTCCATTTTAAATTTTTTGAGGAACTTCGGCACTGTTTTCCATAGCGGTTGCGCCCATCTGCATTCTTAGGTGGGCTTTTTCATCTGTCCAAGTGGCAACTACTTCCTCCTTAAAATGGACATAAACACCTTCTTTGTTAACATCTAATGATCAAATGGAATAAGCATCGATAGAAGAGTCACTGAGAAAATGTAAGATGGTAACAAAGGGCCTGAAATAAACCCAGTATTTAGAAATGAGTAAAAACAGATAGTGAATCATTGGCCCTGTTTGGAATAAGTGGCAATGCTTAGGAGGGTTTTGTTTGTTTGTTTGTTTTTTTCTCTGGGGACACTGTAGCACCCAGGCCAGGAAGGTGGGGAACGTGCAGTGGCTAGTTTCTTAGGGTATAATGAGATCCCTCGTAGGTAAGAGTATGGATCCTTACAATAACAAATGAGAACTAAAGCCATAGGAATGAATTTAATAAGAAATATAATGAAAGAGATTGGATAGCCCGGAAAAAAATTACCACATATATGGTCAAGTGATTTTTTTTATAAGGGGCCAAAACTATTCAGTGGGGAAAGGACAGTATGTTCAACAAATGATGCTGAGATACACACCTACAAAACAATTAATTTAGACCCGTAACTTATACCATATACAAAAAATTTCCACGAAGTAAAAGACCTAAATGTAAGAGTTAAAACTATAAACCTCTTAGAAGAAAATAGGGGCTTGAGGGTCATCACTCAAAATGTCCCTCTTATGAGTTATGGCTGGATAAAGTAAATGTCCCTCTTATGAGTTATACTGGTATGGATGAGGAAATGGAGACTTAGAAATGTTACCACTTTATGGATGAGGAAACGAAGACTTAGAAATGTTAAGCACCTTGCCATAGGTGACATAATTATGAAATGGAGTAAGAAGGATTCAAACCCAGGTGGGTAGACTCTAAAATTTATACTAACATTAAATTTGGCAATGATTTCTTGGATATTACAGCAAATACATAGGAAACAACAATCAAAAAATGTAAACTGGACTTCATTAAAATTTAAAATTATTCCACATTAAGGGACACTGTCAATACAGTGAAAAGGCAACCTACAGAATGATAGAAAATATTTACATATTTTATAAAGGTTTATTATAAAGAACTTCTATAACTCAGAACAAAACAAACAACCCGAAGTACTTGAATAATAGACATTTCTCCAAAGAAGATATAGAAGTGATTAATAAGCACATGACAAGATGCTCAAATCACTCATCATTAGGCAAATGTCCATCAAAACCACAATGAGACACCAATTTATGCCCATTAGCATGGATATCATTTTTATATGTAATAACAGATGTCGGTGAGGATGTGGAGCAATTGGAACCCTTGTATATTGCTGGTGAGAATGTAAGTGGTACGGCCACTGTGGAAAACAGTATGGCAGTTCCTCAAAAATATTAAACATAGAATTACCGTCTGATGTAGTAATGCCACTTCTGGCTGTATATGTGGAGGAATTGAAAGCAGGGACTCAAACAGAGATTTGTAGTCCCATGTTCAGAGCAGCCAAAAGGTGGAAGCAATCCACGTACCCACTGATGGCTGAACATATAAACAAGATGGGCTATATATTCAGCCTTAAAAAGGAAAAAAAAACACCCTGAAACATGCTACAAGATAGATGAAACTTGCAGAAATTAAACTAAGTGAAATAAGCCAGTACAAATGGACAAACACAGTATGATTTTAATTATATTACGTACCTTGAGGAGACAAATTCAGAGACAGACGGTAGAATGGTAGTTTCCAAAGGCTGGGGAGGAGGAGACATGGGGAGCTCTTTTTTAATGGGTATGGAGTTCTAGTTTGGGCAGAAAGAGAAGCTCTAGAGATGGAAGGTGACTGTGGCCTTAATGTGAATGTACTTAATGTCCCTAAAATGAACACTTAAAACTGATTAACATGGTACATTTTATGTCATATTTTACCACAATAAAAAAATAAACGCCGAAACCAGTTTGGATCAGTGGATAGAGCGTTGGCCTGTGGACTGAAAGGTCCCAGGTTCGATTCTGGTCAAGGGCACGTACGCTGGTTGCGGGCACATCCCCCGTAAGGGGCGTGCAGGAGGCGGCTGATCAATGACTCTCATTGATGTTTCTAACTTTCTACCCCTCTCCCTTCCTCGCTGTGAAAAATCAATAAAATATATTTAAAAAATAAAAATAATAATAATAAAATAAAGAGCCCTAGCCAGTTTGGCTCAGTGTTAGAGTGTTGACCCACAGACTTAAGGGTCCCAGATTCAATTCCAGTCAAGGGCATGTACCTCAGTTGCAGGCTCAATCCTCAGCCCCGGTCGGGGCCATGTGGGAGGCAACTAATCAATGTATTTCTCACATCGATGTTTCTCTCTGTCTCTCCCTAATTCTACACTCTCTTTAAAAACCAATGGAGAAAAGAGCCTTGAGTGAGGATTAACAAAAAAAACAAAAAACAAAAAAAAAAAGGATACAAATAAATAAACCTTAAGTAGTATACAAAGAAGAGTATAAATTTTTGGAGTCCACCCTCCTGGGTTTGAATCCTTCCTATTCCATTTCATAATTATGTCACCTATGGCAACATTTCTTAACATTTCTAAGTCTCCGTTTCCTCATCCATAAAGTGGTAATACTGGCACTTCCCACAATATTGGGTGTTTTGAGGCACGTAGAGGACTTAGAACAGTGTCCATCACACTGTGAGTGCTTAATAAGTAGTAGCAGTTCCTCACTGATACGTCCTTACCAAACATTTACTGAGCACCATCCCGGCAGTGGGCCAAGTGCTGGGAATACAGTGATAAATAGGATGGGATCCTGCTTTTAAGAACTTTACACCCTTAGTAAAGGGGACCCTAAATATTACCTCCTCACTCAAGCCCTCACTTTTGCGGTGTTTTGAAAGTCAAAATAGAAGCACCCCATCAAGAAGAAACACAAGAGACTCCATTACTGAGCATCTAACGTGTTTCCTAATGGTGAGACCTGTCTGCAAAGAGAAGGGGCGGGCGTCAGTGCGCTGAAGTGGTCTGCACAGCTGCTTATCCGACACGTTGCAGAAGAGCAGAGGGCGAGTCCAGGTGACCCACGGGCCCCATGCGCTCCGAGAGCCTGTGACGCTCTACGGCGAGGGCCAAGGTCTGAACTGTGAGCAGCTGGGCGGGGGAAAGGCTCCGAGGTGGCGGCTTTGCGGACATCTCTGCTTCGTGACATCCCCCCGGGTCCTCCCTGCAGGAGCCACAAGTCTCCATATGTCCGGTGTGGATTCGAATCCAAAATGACAGACAGGGTTTTCACAGCTGAATGGGCAGGAACCAGGGCAAGGTCGTCCCTGGATGACAGGCAGGAGGGGGAGGAAGGCCCAAAGAGGAGGCCACCAGGCCTTTTCTGGGCCCGTGCAAAGCCGCAGGCTCCGGGGCGTGGCGTGAAACATTGAAGCAGCCTTCGTGAGTGAACACCTAGAAGACAGCACCTCCAGAGAGGGAACCCTAGCTACTCCCGCAACCCAGACGAGCCCGAGACCTTATCTTTAAAGAAAGAGAAAAGAGGTCTCTTTCTAGGGGGTTTGTGGGTATCCTGCGTGAAGAAAGAGGGTGTCCCCTCTCAGTCTTGACACTTCATGGGCAGCCCCGACTTCACGTGCAGGGCTGAGTCAAGGCTGAGGAAAAGGAAGGGCGGGGTCTCAGCCAGGCAGTTTCCCTCAGGGTCTCAGGGGAAAGACAGCCCAGTTTCTCTGGGCTGAGTTCCTGACTTCCCGCTTTCCTGGGGTGCAGGGGTGGAGGGAACAGTAAGGTGGTCGGGGAGGCCTCACTGATAAGGTGATGTTTCAGCAGACACACGAAGGGGTGAAGGGCAAGCCACGTGAATACCTGCAGAAGAGCACCCCACCCTCCCACCCACCCCCGACCCCCACCGCAGAGGGAACAGCAAGTGCAGACCCAGAGGCTAAGCGGGTGCCTAGCGCCTTAGGTACCGCAAGGATCTGAGTGACTAGATCAGGGAGAGACAGCAGAAGAGTTACAGGATATGAGGTCAGAGAGGTAAGGGACGGGAAGGGATTCAGAGCCTTTAGGGCTTGTAGGCCACGGTAAGGATCTGGCTTCTCCTCTTGACGAGCTGGAAAGCTGTGGTAGGGTTTTCAGCTGAAGCGTGAGAAGTCCTGGCTTAAAGTGGTTAAAAGGTCCCTGGGGCTGCTGGGTCAAGAATTCACCCCAACAGGGAAGCGTGACCACCTGCCTCAAACAGCAGTAGGCTGTTGCGACAATCCTGGAGAGAGGTGACAATAGCTTGCACCCGGTGGCGGCAGCGGAGGTGGTGAGATGCGGATGCATTCTGAAAGCAGAGCCAAGAGGATTTGCTGACAGACTGGATGCGGGGAGTGAGAGAGAAAAGGAGGTGCCAAGGATGATGCTTGGATTTTCTGGCCGCAGCTACTGGAAAGATGGAGTTTCCATTAACTGAAATAGCACAATTGAAGGAAAAAGAAGATCAAGAAGTCACATTTGGACATAGAAGGTTTGACATGTCTCTTGGACATCCATGTGGAAATGTCTCTTGAGCAGCTGGATGGACACACACAGTGTGCAGGGAAAAGACCTGGCTAGAGCTACTTGTTTAATATCATATTAAGCATAACATGTGATATCCACATGCACTTAGCTATGCATTTAATATTTAGAAGTCTTCTGTGTGTAGGGCTCTGGATAAGTGATGGTAGATAAAGAAGAGAAGAGATCTGAGGACTGAGCCTAGAGAATCCAAAATTCACAGGTTGGTTGATGAGGAAAAATTAACAAAAGCTCCCAGGAGTTACATACGGCATGGGAAAAAAAAACAGAAGAGGCTGCTGTGTCCCAAAAGGCTTTTTAAGGACGAAGGAGTAATCAGCTGTGAAATGTTGCTGATAAGTCAGGTATCTCAAGAAGAGAACTGAAAATTGGCTACTGGATTTGACAACAGGATGGTCACTGATGGCCTTAGAAAGAATAAATGTTGGGTGTTGGGGCAAAGGGGAACCTCATTAAAAACGTTCAAGCCCGGCTGGCGTTGCTCAGGGGTTGAGTGTCAACCTATGAACCAGGAGGTCACAGTTCGATTCCTGGTCAGGACACATGCCCAAATTGCAGGCTGGATCCACTGTATGGGGTTTGTAGGAGGCAGCTGATCGATGATTCTCTCTCATCATTGACGTTCTCTCTCTCTCTCTCTCTGTCTCTCTCTCTCTGTCTCTTTCTTTCTCTCTCTCTCTAAAAATCAATAAAAAAAAAGTATTGGGAGACAGTTCAAAAAGAATAGGGATAGCCCTAACCTGTTTGGCTCAGTGGATAGAGTGTCAGCCTACAGACTGAAGGCTCCCAGGTTCGATTCTAGTCAAAGGCATGTACCTTGGTTGTGGGCACATCCCCAGTAGGGGGTGTACAGGAGGCAGCTGATCAATGTTTCTCTCTCTATCCCTCTCCCTTCCTCTCTGTAAAAAAAAAAATCAATAAAATATATTTGTTTTAGAAAAAAGAATGAGGGTAGCCAAATAGTGCAGGGGAAAATCTCTCTTTATAAATTATTCTAACAAGTGACGAAGGAATGGAGAGGATTACAATATCCACATTTTATGAGTCCCAATGAAACAAACAATCCACAATGAAGGAGAAGCACCACATGATCTCACTCATTTGTGGGTAATAAAGAACACTGTAAACCGATGAACAAAAGGAGAGATACAGAGACAGTAAAGCATCAAACAGACTGTCAAATTATAGCAGGAAGATTAATGAGAGGTGGGGTAGATAAGAGATCAATCAAAGGACTTGTATGCATGCAGATAAGCATAACCAATGAACATAGACACTGGGGGATTGGGGTATGCCTGGGAGGGAGGGGGGCAATGGGGAGATACGTATACATGTAACACAATAAAAAAATAACAATAAATAAATAAATAAATAAATAAATAAATAAAAGAAACAAACAATCCAGGCAGAGGTGAGCACACTATGGCTCTTGGGCTCTGTGTGGCCTGCTTGTTGGTGCAAATAAAGTTTTACTGGCACCCACCCATGCCAGTAAATGTATGCATTGGTCATGTATGCATTGGTTATGGCTGCTTCCCCACTTCAGTGGCAAACTTGAGCAGCTGAGATAGAAACCACATGGCCCACAGACTAAAATATTTATTGTCTGGTCCTTTATAGAAAAGGTTTGCCAACTCTGATCCAGGCGATGATTTTCAGTGGCTGCTAATGTCACAAGAAGAGACGAAAACAGACATTAAGTGCCTCTGATGGAAATGCATATTCCCCCAGGAAATCATCTTGCAAAATAATTTTTAAAAATCAAATAGAACTAAGTACCCGTTCATAAGAAACACAGGGAACAAAACATCCAACAACACAAAGGGAGTACAACCAGTAACATCGACAATGTGGGAAAATCTACAGGAAAAAAAAAGACCAAGTTTCTTCAGCAAATAAACTATAAGGCCAAAAGCAAAGTGGGGAATGGAACCTACAGAATAAGATTTTTTTCAAAACCTCTCAGCTACATATAATGTGTCACCCTTATTTGGATTCCGATTCACATAAATGAATTGCTAAAAAAAAAAAAATTATACAATTAGGGTAATTTGAACACCAACGGCACAGCTATCTAAAGATATTCTGACATAATTGTTAATTTGAGCAAGTGTGGTAATGCTTATTATGGTTATTTTTCTAACCCATTATCTGTTAGTGACTGGTACTTAAATATTTATGATTGGAAAGATATGATGGCTGCGATTTGTTTCAAAATAAGGCAGTGGGAAGATAGAGAAGGGAGATTTAGGTGGGAAAAGAACTGGTTGATAATTATCGGAGCTGGGTGGTAGTACTTGAGGGTTCATTATACTATTCTGCTATGTTAGTATATGTTTGAAATTTTCCACAATAGAAAGCTAATTCGGAAAAGAGAGAGAGAAAGAATAACGAGAGAGAATCTAGACCCAACAGCTGCAAACAACTCTTTGAGGAACTGCACTGCATTGAGAAAAGGAGAAATGGAAGGATTTCTGGAGCAGGAAGAGATGTTTTAAAAAAAACATGGTCACCTCCATCAGACTGTCCCTTCCCAGTCGCCGGGCTCTCAGTGGAGTGTTACTGCTCCTTGGGCGGCTCTCCTAACCCTCCCACCCTGAGCCTGGGGTCGCCAGGCAGAAGGTGCAGTTGTGACCTTTCAAAGCTGCCCTCTGACTACAATCAGTCCTACAGCCGGAAGATTAACCAATAAGACAAGGAGCATGAGTACACACAGCTCAGAAGATGCGCTGGCCACAAGGCCACTCTGGATTGGTTCAGGGAAGCAGGGATGGGGTGGGTGGGGAGAGGTGTCGAGGGCTTCCTGGAGGAGGAGATCCTAGAATTTAGCTGGAGAGGGGAAAGCAGGGCATGCTGGGAGGGAAGAAATGAGAGCTAAGTCCGAGACCTGAGGGGAAGGCCTTCCACAGAACTGCACCGAATTCCTGTTGGACGGGCCGACAATGACCCCTGTTGTGTCGCTACCAACTGCTTCCTGTGGCCAAGCTGACTCACGCCCAGCTTTCTGGAGGGTTGCCTGCGCCCACAGCTGCAGAAGGAACACCTCAGCCAGGGCCAGCCCGGGCCTGCCTCTCCACCTGGCACCTCCGCCTCCACCGCTGCCCAGTCCTCCTGTGACTCACAACGCCGAGAATATTCTTGACCTGGGTCATCCAACCAGGCTCCACGTACAACGGGCCCCGTGAGACCCTGGCTTCCCTATTATTATATGAATATGGGGGGGGGGGGGTGCATTCCACCAGGTCAAGGCCACAGGCTTCATAACATTTTCATATGACTCCAGAGCATCGCTGTACTAGAGGTTTAATAATTTTGTTATGTACTGGACTTTGGGTGAGGTCTTGGTTATAATTATAACTGTTGGGGCTCCTCCTAACCCCCCTTCCCAAATAGAAGATCGCTTCTGGACCAATGGCGGAGGGACGTAAACTTCTTCAAAGGCAAGTTCATGGCCATGCAGACCCCGAGCATCCTCTCCCTTTATGGGCCAAACGAAACGGCACAGCTATCAGTACGAGCCATTCCCCACACACTGATGTTACCCGCATGTTCCAAGCCCTGATTAAAGCCAATTATTCAGTGGCCCTTCATATCTGGGCACTGAGAACATTGCTATGAAAACTTTTAAAAGCAGAGTAAGCCAACAAAATGGGCTGTAATGTGTATTTTTTAATTGAATTCTGTTTGCCTCTAAAAATCAGCACACACCCTCCCCCCTCAAACCCTCACAACTTTACATCCCCACCAAAGCCATGCATGCCTAAGAGGATGTAGGATCCGCGTCAATCTGCATTGCCTGCCTCCCTCAAATGTTCCCACCAACATTTGCTGAACACCCCTCTGCCCTCTGCCTTCTCTCCCCTCCCCTGAGAGCCCAGCACCATCCCCAATCCTAAAGGAGTCTCATCACCTCTGTTGAGGAGGAAAGAGATGTTTGGATCTGACAGCTGGAAGGTTAACCAAAAGATTATACAGATCCAAACTCCAGACACATCCTGTGAGGTAGGTCCTACTCCTGCATCCATTTAAAGAAGCTGAGATTCAGAGACCATGACTGTGCAGAGCTACTTTGCAATGAATGGGAGAGCTGGGACCCTATCTGAAAGCTGCCTGATCCCAGGGGCTGGGGCTCTAAGCCCTGCCCCCCAGAACTGAATCCCCATCTGCCCGGTAAGATCAGTTAGGAGGCTGACTCCTCTGACACCCCCTGGACTCCCCACCCACAAGGGACCCTGTCAGGGGACCTGGGCAGCTTTATGATCCAGCAACAGTTTCAACAGTTCTAGGATGCCAGCAAGCCTGTCCGCCCTCCTGGGGCAAGAGCGTGCGGAGGCTGGGGACAGCGGCGGCAGCCACACTTCATGTGCCCAGTTCCCAAGCACCTTCCTCCACGGACCTGACCGGTTGCTGTGCTCCGCTCACCCTAGGCAGCCAGCCTCCCCGGGATGACTAATGTTTGCCTTGACATCTCTGAGATGCTTCTGCCTTTGGTTTTAGTCATAATGAACTAGAGGCAGGCAGAGAACAGGGGAAGAGAGGGGGCTTGGAGGAGGCGGCCATGGTAGGGAGAGGCGGTGGGCAAAAGCCAGAGGAAGCTGTAGGCAGAATGCAGACCTGGGACCAGGAGACCCTCGCAGGTCAGAAGGTGAGCTGAGGAAGGGGACCCAGCTTCCCTGGCCCATCCCAGAAGAGCTGATCCCCACTATCCCTTTAGGGTCCGGTTTGCTCAGCATGGAGGCATCACCCCAGCCTGGTGGGAAAGGGCAGGGGAAGACAGAGGGGGAAGGGGGAAACAAGGAGTGCGCAGGGAGGAACAGTGCTGAGCCCTGACTCAATTTCCCCTAAAGGGGTTCACATTTTCAGAAACAAAGATGCTTCAATTCCTCTTGGGTATCCCATGTCCTTCCCTAACCAGAGCCAGGGACTAGGAGGCACAAGATCCAGCTTCCCTCACCCTATTCACTCCCTTTGACCTTTATCTATACCCCAAGAGTTATGGCGCCACTGCTATGTGCCGGGATGGTGCTGAGCTCTGTGACACAGCAACGAGCAATAGGCACCTGGTCCCAATCCTCCAAAAATGTTATGCCTGAGGACAGATATTAAATATACACACAAACTATCTAAGCGCAGGACACGACAAGAACGCAAGAATTTGGAAGGGCCCAAATTAAATGGACTGTGGGAGAGGGTAGTTGTCTAGGAAGATCTCCCTGAAGAATGACATTTAAATTGAGATTTGAACAAGGAATAGGCATTACCCAGGTAACTGGGCAGTTAGAGGATGGAAGAATTAAAGAGAGAAGGAACAGCACATACAAAGGCCCTGGGGTGAGGGGAGCGAGGCACATGCTATGGGAGTCCAGTGTGGCTAGAGGGGGGTAGAGGTGGGGGGTGAAGGAGAGAGCCGCAGGAGTGGAAGCTGGAGAGAGCAGGGGATGAGAACATGAAGGACAGGGAACATGCCATGACCAACACGTTGGACTTCAAGCTGAGAAGTGGCACGATCATGTTTATTTTTCAGAATTATGTGGGCAACCATGTGGACCATGGATCTGTGAAGGGGACACAGAGGAAGTGGAGAGATCAGTTAGGAGGCTGCTGTGGTCATCTACACAGGAGATGATGATGACTTGGTCAAGGTGGTGGCCGTGGGGGACAGAGCAGACTGCAGGACTAAGGAGTACTGAAGCAGTTAGAGGGAAAGGGTTGGACTGCCTAGGATCATGGAGAGCTGCAAGTACCAACAGTGGCCCTGGACTTCTGCGTGGGTGAAGGTGCCCCTCACCAAGAGAGAGAAAGCTGGAGAAGCAGATTGGGTGGTAGAGATGAAGACTTTAGTCTGAAGGTATCAAGACACAACTGGGAAAGGCATGTCTAGGTAACTGCGTTTGTTCAGTGGGACAAAGCATAGAGATACATTGAGTGGAAAGATCAGGAAATTAAACTGGAGAGACAGGCAAGGGGTAAATCATGAAAGGCTTTATACATCATGTCATGTGTACTTTGTTCTGAAAAAGAGAAACGATGGGGCCGTGTCAAGAAAAAGAACAGCATCCTCACATCTGCATTTCAGAAAGATGCTATGGCCTCAGTGTAGAATATGAATTTGAGGAAGACAAGACGTGTGCAGTAGACCAAGAGAGAGATGATGAGTGCAGTGATAGTAAGGGTAAGGAGAAGGGACAGAATTCTGAGGCATTCAGGAGGAACTATCAGCAGAACATTCTCACTAACAGGATGTAGATGAGGAGACAGGGCAAGAGGGAGGAAGAGAAGTCACAGGTGACTCTCAGATTCCTGGGTTGGACAACCGGATAGACAGTGATGCCACCTGCTGAATGAGGGTCTATAAGAAGAGGACATAATCTGGTAAACGATGATGGGTTCAGTGTGGAACAAGGCAAGGTGGTGATGCTAGGAAGTGTTCGATACAAATATCCAGTAGTCAGCTGGAGAGAAATTCTGAAACTCCAAAAAGAATTCTGGGCTGGAAAACAAACATGGAAGTTATCAGCAGACGGATGATGGCCAAAGCAAAGGGAAGAGAAGAAATCCCCAGGGAGAGTGTGTAGCATAAGAAGTGAAAAGGGCCAAGGGTGAGGCCAGGAAGCACCTACTTTTAAGGTTCAGTCGCTCAGTTCCCTCTGGAGGAGGAGCCCAGCCAGCGCTAACCAGAGGAAAGATGGCCAAGATACCATGAGACACTGCTCCCACAGTCCCACAGAGCTACTGGAAAGTTTGTTGTAAATGCTCAGGAAAGCAATTAGCACTGAGGTGCTCATGGTTAGTGAAAGATGTGTCCACCAATATCTGCATTTTCATTAGGGTCTAAACCTCACAGTAGGGCTTTAAAGCCAAGACTCGAGTCAAATCCTGGCTCTACCACCTCCTGTGATCTTGAATTCTGGAGGCCTTTGTTTGTATAAAACAAGAATAACAATATGTACTTCTTAATCCCATCACCGCTTTCACACATTCCCCCCTTCCCTATCTGGCAACTGTCAAAATGTTCTCTGTATATGTGAGTCTGCTTCTGATCTGCTTGTTTGTTTTGTTTTTTAGATTCCACATTTAAGTGAAATTGTATGGTCTTTGTCTTTCTCTGTCTGACTTTTTTCACAGTACCCTCTAGGTCCATCCATGTTTTTGCAGATGGCAAGATTTCATTATTTTTATGGTTGCGTCATATCCCATTGTATATATACACCATAAGGAATATAGTCGGTAATATTGTAATGATTACGTATGGTGTCATATGGATTGATCAGGGTGATCACTTCATACATTATATAAATGTCTAATCACTATGTCGTACACCTAAAACTAATAAAATATTGGCGTCAAATGTCATTGAAAAATAAAAATAAAAGACAGGACTAACAATTCATATATCTCAAAGAGGTGTAAGAGATACCAAGTTTCTGGAACACGCCTTTATCTATGGCTCTCTTGGTGGTTCTAAACCTTGGAGGGTTTGGCCCAGCCCATTTCTGATTCAGGATATCTAAGATGATGCGAATGCTGCTGGTCCGGGAACCACCTTTTAGGACAGGATGTTCCCCTAAAGGACCCCACCATGTGAGTGAAGACCTATTCCATGTACCTCCCACTAGTCTTGTGACCCTAGAGAAGGGCTGTGGGGTCAGAGCTCTAGGCTCTGAGTGCAGGAAGCAGGATAAAGCAACGGGAAGGTGAAGGACAGGGACAGGCACATAGCCTTCTCCCTCAGCTGTCACCCAAAACATCTAAGGGGCTGCACGTTGGGTGATTCACACCTGCGAGTTTGAAAAGCCATGACTCACTGGATTCAGTAGGTGGGTTGCATTGACTCAATTTTCAGGGAGGGGGGCAGGGAGGAGAGCAGGCCTGTAAAGTCACAGCCAACAAACAGCCAGAAAAATGGACTGAGGTCTCCCGGGCACCCGATGAGCCAGGCCCAGGGCTGGAGAGCAGAGGGAGAGGGCGGCAGGGCCGGAGGAAGGCAGGGCCCCAGAGGGTGCAGAAGCATGGGAAGTGAAGCCTTCTTCCCAGATGGGGAGGGTGCGAGGGAGCCTGTGGCACCGCCCACCCATTCCAGGTAAGCGAGGCTCTTGTCTGGGTTAAGAAGACCTTGGGGCATTCCCTCTCCCACAATACCCTACGCTCTTTCTTTCTAAGTTGCCGGGCACGATGGCTCTCGCAAAAAAAGGTGGCGAGAAGAAGAAGGGCCGCTTCGCCATCAACGAGGTAGTGACCAGGGAGTACACCATCAACATTCACAAGCGCATCCATGGCGCGGGTTTCAAGAAGCGTGCCCCTGGAGCACTCAAGGAGATCCGGAAATTTGCCATGAAGGAGATGGGGACTCCAGACGTGTGTATTGACACCAGGCTCAACAAAGCTGTCTGGGCCAAAGGAATAAGGAATGTCCCATATCGTATCCGAGTCCGTTTGTCTAGAAAACGTAATGAGGATGAAGATTCACCAAACAAGCTATATACATTGGTCACCTATGTGCCTGTCACCACTTTCAAAAATCTACAGACAGCTAATGTGGATGAGAACTAATGCTGATGGTCAAATAAAGTTATACAACTGCCTTGGAAAAAAAAAAAAAGAGAAGACCTTGGAAAGCAATCTGGAGCTTCCTTGGGAAATCTACCCTCTCAGAATTGCCCACCCCTCTCTGCCCTGGGGATGCCCAAGGAACCTTCTCCACTTTCCCCAACACATCATGGATAAAAGTCACCAGAAAACCTCAATGGCGGAACAAAGGTGAGTCACGGACATCATTCTATTTTCTTTCTCCCTTGCTTTTTTTTTTTACAGTTTACATTCAGAATTATTTTGTATGGGTTTCAAGTGTACAGTATAGTGGTTAGACAATCTTATTGCTTTATAAAAAAGCATATGATACTGCCAGTTCCCATACACAGTTATCACAGTATAGCTGACTAGACTCCTTATTCTGTACTTCACATCCCCGTAACTATTTTGTAACTGCCGATCTGTACTTCTTAAAGCCTTCCTCTCTTCCACACAGTCCTCCACCCCACCCCAGCCCTCTGGCAAGCATCAGTCTGTTCCCTGTACCTATGGGTCTGTTTCTGCTTTGCTTGTTGTTTACACTGTTCTTTAGATTCCACATATAAGTGAGATCATATGGTACTTGACTTATTTCACTTAGCATAATACCCCCTTCATCCACCCGTGCTGTTGCAGATAGTAAGATTTTGTTCTTTTTTATGGCTGAGTAATATTTCACTTTATGTACCACAGCTTTTTATCCATTCATTTTATTGATAGGCATTTGGGTCTATTTTGTTTCTTAAAAATCCTTCTAAACTCCCAATTACATACACATAATTTTTAACCCACATTTACTACCAAGCCAGGTACTGAGATTGCAACTATTAGTTAATCAAAATGCGTACGCCTCGAGAAATTTTGCCTAATGAGGTATAATATATGGGGCATTTATTTTATAGTTCACAAAACACTTTCGTGTACAATTGCAGTTATTTCTCACAATGTCCACGGAGAGTTGGTTATGTGGATCCTATTTCATTCTTGCCATTCTGATCAGCTGAGATAGTACCTCCTCAGAAGCCTTGCCTGACATACCCAGTCAGTGCCACATCAGTCTAGATTAATTTTCTGAGTGACAGTTACCACTGTCTGATTTTTTCTTACACATTTACTTGTCTATTTGTCTCTCTCTTCCTGCAATTCAATATAAAAGTAGGAAATGTGTCTGCTTTATTCACTGCTGTATTCCCAGGACCCAAATCGTGCCTGGCCCAGAGGACACATCTGCAGAAGAGGGGAGAGGAGGAGCGGGACACAGGGAGAGGCTGCAATTCTTCCACTAAGTGGCAGAGCTGAGGTTCACAGCTAAGGCTTTGCCCCAGCCCAGTTCTCCCCCTACACCCAACATGGGGGCCACTCTGGGGCAGCACCCAGGTTCTGGGGTTGGCTGGCTAATTCCCAGGACTCTCAGCTCATTAACCCAGAGCCTGAGATCCAACAGAAAGAGGAGCAGGTAGGTGTTCACCTGTCATTACCAATCCCTTCCCTAGAGAAGGCATGGAAACCTGCTTGTATGTAGGATCGTCACACTCAAGAAAACCTCAACCAAGGACCAGATAAGTCAAGAGAAATTAAATTTACTTTTTTTAAGAGGAAAAAATATATTCTTTTCAAATTAAGAACAAAGAATAAAATTCCTATTCAGTAAATAAAATTTTTAAAAATGGTGTTTTTTTTGTCGTTATTGTTGGGGTATTTTTTAGATAAAATCATAAAATGGCTTGCTCTATAGCAGTGGTTCTCAACCTGTGGGTCGTGACCCCTTTGGGGGTCGAACAACCCTTTCACAGGGGTCGCCTAAGACCATCGGAAAACACATATTTCCCATGATCTTAGGAACCAACAGACCGCTCCTCGGTGTAGCAAAGTGTAGCCATGTAGTCTACTGTTGTCATATGAAAACTGTTGCCCATGCTACACCACTATTCAAGACAAAATTTCATTTATTTGTAATTAGAAATAAATATTTCACAATATATAATTACATATTGTTTTTGTGATTAAGCACTATGCTTTAATTATGTTCAATTTGTAACAATGAAAATACATCCTGCATATCAGATATTTACATTACAGTTCATAACAGTAGCAAAATTACAGTTATGAAGTAGCAACGGAAATAACTTCATGATTGAGGGTCACCACAACATGAGGAATTGTATTAAAGGGTCGTGGCATTAGGAAGGTTGAGAACCACTGCTCTATAGCGAATAGGGGACCATGGCACCTTCTCTAAAAGATGGGTCCTGGGCCTGAGGATCGATAATGTAGTGAAGTCCCAGGGAAGTTAACTGACTTGCCCGCAGTCTGTGGCCAGTAAAGACTAGAGCCATGGTCAGCAAACTGCGGCTCACGAGCCACATGTGGCTCTTTGGCCCCTTGAGTGTGGCTCTTCCACAAAATACCACAGCCTGGGCGAGTCTGTTTTGAAGAAGTGGCGTTAGAAGAAATTTAAGTTTTAAAAATTTGGCTCTCAAAGAAATGTCAATCGTTTTACTGTTGATATTTGGCTCTGTTGACTAATGAGTTTGCCAACCACTGGACTAGAGCAACCCCACTGGTAAAAGAAATGAAGACTTCTTCAAAGCACTGTACTTAGAAATAGGAACATTTATTTGAGAGTGAGGACCGTGTCATTTTTATCTTTACTTTCCCATTCCTCCTAGCAGAAGGCGGTGTACATATCCTTTCATGAGAAAGCGGGAGGCTCCAAAAGATATAATTGCGGCATAAACACAGACCCCTCTGCAGTACCGAAAACGAAGAGAGCTACTTTGACCTCAAGTTGCATTTTTGCAACTAGAATGAGATTCCCGTCGTCCAAAGGCATGCCCACCAGTGTGGCGCTAGATTTTGCTACCCACGTTAGAAATCCCCTGGTTATAAACCCAGGTTATAAAAAGCCACAGGGGGCTGCCCCACCCCAGGCTGCAGTGTCTGGCCTGTACCCGAGAGAGCGTCACACCTTCCTGCTGGTGCTCCCAGCTCTGCACCCTCCCCAGCACCCAGTCAGCTGCTGCTGCTGCCGCTGCTAACACTAACCCTATTCAGGATTGGAGTCTTCTCTCTTAGCCCCAATCCCAGACTTGCATTTATAGGGGAAAATTTCTTCCCAACTGTGTGCTTTATAAAATGTACTTTTATAAAGGCTCGGTGATCCCAGAAGAATACCACATTCTGTCCTTGAATCTCACTTATTGCAAGTGCCCACGTCCACGCACGTGCAGCAGACACCGGCACCCCTCAGAATCCTGTCAGAGAGGAGGGTTACACCCCTAACACAAGTCTTCCAGGTCACAGTGAAAGGGCACCACACATTTTGGCTTCTGCCAGGAAGGCACTTCATTTACCCCCAGTCAACTCTGTACTATAACAAATGGGTTTTGTAATGGGATTTTTCATTGTAAGCAGCTTTATAGTTTGTCACATGTATACTTTGTCCAATGGCCTAGGTCCATGCCTCCCAATGCACTGTAAGTACCACCAGGACACAAGTCCATCCCCTCCATGAGCGCTGTAGCTGGGTCTATAATAGATGTTGGTTAGCAGAGTGCTGTTTTCCTGCTCTTCCCGATCCTCTATCACTTACTCAGGATGCACGGTGATAACAACTTATTGGGGATGCAAGGTAACCGAGGCAGACAGGAAAAAAGGCTCTGCCCTGGCCAGATGAGAGCACCACTTCTCCAGACCGAAGTGGGCTGAGGCCTGCCCACAGGAGACCTGAGGCAGTCACTGCTCCTCCCCAGGATGGGTCTTGCAGGCCCCCTCCATCTATCTACCGCCTGTCCATCAGCCGCACTGAGAGAGGGGTCAGCTCTGCCTAGGATTTACAGAGTGTGAAGCCCCCCGGAACCGTGGCTCCTTAGATTGTTGGAACTGGGCAATACCTGCAGAGCATCTGCCCAACCTTCATTTCCAGGCAAGATGAGACCCAGTGAGGGCAGTGTCTTGCCCAGGGTCACACACACGGCTATTCATGGGGCTGACTCAGGGCTAGACGTCAAGTCTCCCAGGCCAATGCTCTTTTCTCTATCGCGCCCCCAGTTGTTAATACCTTCTTTTCCCCAATGCTGTTCTTGGCCTGGCTGACGAGGGTGCCACAGGGTAAACAGGAATGATGAATAGATGGAAACAATGTCTAGAGCTACCCATTTAAGGCTCTATTTTTGCCTTCATGACAGGGAGAGGCTTTGAGGCATCTAACCAAGGTACAGCTGCGTGTGGTCAGGTCCCCTTGACCATCTATAGACGTATTTCTGGGCAAATCAAGGGGTGGGGGGGCTCTCTCCAAATCTAGACCCTGGTGGGTCTCTGAGAAAACAGGAGTCACTCGGCTGTAATCCTTACAGATACAGGCTTCAATGACTAAGGAACAAACCAGATGGTGACACAGGCTCTGCCTTTCCTCAGACTCCACCCAGGCAATCGAATACAGTGGCGTGGAGAGACCCCTCCAGTGGTGGTGCAGCCAGCAGGGCAGGGAGGAGGCACACAAACTTCAGACACCAAGAAAGGACAACATTGACAGAAAGGGCATCATGAAGCAAGGTCCAGGCAAGATGGCCAAGTGGACTGACTGCCCAACCCACCTGACCCTGGAATCACCCATCACCCCAGGACTCCAAACAGCTGGGACTAAATCAGTGAGCCAAACACTGACCACATCCACCTCAGCACAAAGAGGCCCTATTGCAGGGAAGGTCAGCCGGCCTTGGGTTTGAATTCCAGCTCTGCTCCCACTGTCTGGGTGCACTTGGGCAAGTTGCTTAGCGTTTCTGAGCTTCCGTTTCCTTACCTATAAAATGAAGATCCCTACTTGTTAGGGTGGGATAGACTGATTATGGTAAAGTCTAGACCCGGGTTGGCATACTGGCTGAAAAACAATAAGCACTCAATAAGCTGTAGCGAAACCTTCCGAAGCCCTGCAGAAAGCCGCAGGGACTCGGCTGGCTGGCAGAGCCAGGAGCTCCCAGGAGGATGGAGCTGTGACTGACACATCCTCTCAGAGTCCTCATCACTCCCTCTCACAAGCCAGGAAGTAGAAGCTGGGCATTTCCCTGCCACCGGATGCTTCTTCAACAAGATACTCCCCACCCCCAGCCTCGGGAGAGCCCAGGAGATGTGACAACAGTGATCCAACAGCTCTCCCGTGTGACTTGAGGGTCACTGTACATCACGCAGCCACCAACACAACACCCACAATTCCTGGCAGACAGGCGGTCTCCTGGGAGCCCCGGACTCATAAACACCACAACGAAGCAGCCAGAGAGCTAGAACGAGCTCCATGTAAATAACCCTCTCTCTATGTGTAATCCCTGTAGTCAGAGCATGAGGTTCCATCCTGGGGATGGGATTTTTGACAAAGGAAAGGGGTTCGCATTCAGAAGTGGGCTCTCCGGGGGGAACTGAAATAACGTCCAGCTGAGATCTGAGTCCGGAGGAACCATCCAGGAAGGAAGAAAACGCAAGCGATGTGAAAGCATCACATGCTGCCTCCCGAGCGGTCCCCACCGCTCTCCGTGTAGTCGCTCCTGGTTCAATCATCTGTCCCTCTCCGTCTGGACAGTCTCTGTTGTTGTCCACGTGCAATTATCACTAATGTCTCTGTCCGCTCTCAGAAGCGTCCTGGCTTGGACAATAAATTACATGATTACCCCAAATCCCAAAGTGGTGAGAACATCTTAGCTGGCCAGAGACGGGGTATGTGAGAGACAGTAGGATGGGAATCAAACAGGAAAAGGTCATCTTCTAGGCTCTAGGGGCGGCTGCACAATCTACAAGACCCTCCTATTTGCAGAAGAAGAAAGTTTTCTATTTTCCATGAGCAATTTCTCGGGAAAGTGTCACCGGGAAGTTTCCCCACGGTGTCCATCCTAGCTCCCGGCCCCAGTGAAGACAGCCCCTTTGCTCTGGCTCTGATAGAGTGAGGCTCATATTCAAGCCTCGGAAACATCCTTTAGTTCCACGGAAACGCTTCTCTGTGCTAAGCCGAGCTGACTCCTGTCCCCTAATGGCGATGTCTCTGTGACATGGCGCTGCTCTAGGCCCCCACCTGTAGGTAAGAATCAATGTTCCAACACGGGGCCTCCAGAGGGAAGAGCGTGTGAATCATTAAAAGCCCCCGATGTCGGTCATCCATCCACCCACCCACTCAGCCTGAACCAGGGGCTGTGAGCAGCCAGAGACACCGCCCCAGGAGAGGGAGGGTACCCCGGCTGGAGTGAGCGGCTACACTGGCCCTCAATCCCCACAGCAAGGGCGGAAGCCTCCATCTCAGGAGGATGAGGGAGGTGCCTCCCATCACCCTCTCCCGGGCACGAGCCCAAAGCAGAGAGGCGCAGAGGGCTTGGGGGCTCCCTTCCTTTGAAAAGAACACATCCACCCTCGAGCATGGGACACCAGAAAGCGTGGAAAAAGCAAGTCACGGGAGCCTGGCTCTCCTGCACCCCCCTTCCTCTGCGGGAATTCCCAGCCTCCTCGCATGATCAGGTCCACTCGCTGCCCGACCGTCTGCGAGGTACACCCGGTCTACCACTCCCGGGACGCCTCCAAGGGCACAGGCAGCTTCCTTCACACAAACTTCGCTGGAAGCGAGCCTCACCCCTGGACTGGTGTCCCCCCCAATCCCCTGTCCCCCATCCCCTTTGCAAAACTTCCCGGCGCCCCGGGCTGGGGCGAAAGGCCCCCCGGGCTCGCGGAGGCACCTGCTCCGAGCCTGGCTCTGCGCTCCGGGCGGCGCGAGCCTCCCTCGCCGCGCGGGCTGAGCAAACGCACGACCCCACGCAAAAGAGCTGCCGGCCCTGGGTGCCTGCCGGGCGTGGGGCACACCGCTCACACCCCAAAACCCCGCAACGGCGCCGAGCTTTCCCACGCCCCGCGAAATTGCCGCCCAAGTTGCCAAGGAAAGGGGAGCGCGTGGGGCAGCAGCGCCGGTTTGGAGAAGGTTCGGGCCAACTAGGGTTCTCCACGGTCCCTGCCTCCCCAACAGGTAGCAAAGCCGGGGACCGAGCGGCCGGGGAGGTGTCGGGGGGGGGGAGCAGGGAGGGCCGCGCAGCCCCCCAGCCAGGCAGCAGGTGCAGGGCGCCCACAACCCTTTCCCCACAGCAAACCCCCAAACCCGGGCTTACCTGGAATTGACGCAGAGTCCCGCGCCCGGCTGAAGGAGGAGGGTGCTAGTATCCCCGACACATCCTTGGATTATTTTAAAAGCGCAAACACGCGTGGGGGAAGGGGAGCGGAGGAAGGGGACGGGCGAGACTGGACTGGAGGAGAAGGGGAGCAACCGCAGAAAGCGGGGGGCGGGAAGGTGCGGGGCGGTGAGGGCGTGAGGCAGGAAATACAGGGGAGGGAGACCGTTTCTGTTCAAGAAGCCTGTCTCCTGCGCACAGAGCGGAAAGGAAATCCCTGGCAATTCCAAAGAGAAGCGGCACCACATGGCCCCCGCAGGGGCACACGGGAGGGAGGCGCAGAGGGGGAAAGAGAGGGAGGCAGTGGCGGAAGGAGCTGCATCCAAACCGCGGGAGGAAGAGCTGTCCAGGCGCGGGCAGCACCCGCGAGTGGGTGTGCGGGCCGGCTGCGGGGCGGCGCGGGGCGGCACGCGGCGTGAGCGTGCACACCGGCTGGGGCGGGCGCACGGGCGGCTGTGCGCACCCGGCCTGGGGCGGGGCGGGGCGGGCGCACGGGCTGGGGCTGCCGCGCGGAAGGGCCTGAGGGCGGGGCTCAGGGTAGTAAACAGCCCAGCCTGGGGCTAGACACTGAAGTCAGGGCTTAGGTGCAAAAGTTGTGCGGCCTCAAACTTCCTCGGGGCCATTTCCCCTTGAAATACTACCCGTATCTGCGGGCAGGCGTGGGTGCCCAGGTCCTGCTCGTGGACCGCCCTGGGCTGCAGGGTCCTGTCGCCTGCCTATCAGGCAGGAGGGCCTTGGCGGCCAGAGCGTGATTACCTCTAAGGAGAAACAGGTGTGAGTTGGGGGCTTCAAGGATCCATCCGGTTGAGAGAGGGGGGAGAGCGCAGGGATGGCCTCTAGAGGGACTGGACATAGAGGCTCTCTGAGAGTGGCCAGGGGCCCTGTGAGGACTCGAAAGGGGTACCCTGTTCCCAGTCAGGGGAGAAAGCGGGACAGTGAACACAAAAATAATAAAATAGCCCTAAAAACAAGTCAAACTGGCATCTCCCAAGCTTTCTAGATCTGAATCGCTTAGAGTGTCCTCCATCCCTCCATTCCTCTGATTCTTTGCACGCCTTTCCCTCGAGAATAGCAGGAATGCCTCCCTGAGCCCGTGCTGGTGGAAACGCCACAGCCCATGGCTTCAGTCCAGCTTTGGCCACACACAGCTGCCCGCTCTCCAGCAAAAGCTCAGAATCAGAGCACAGAAAGGAGGGAGGGAGGGAGAGAGGGGGGGAGAAGGAGGAGGAGAAGAGGGAAGAGAAAAGGAAGGAGAAGGGGGGGGAGAATTGAAAGGGGCAAGAAGAGAAACAAAGGAAGAAGCAGGAGGGAAGGAGGAAAAAAAGAAAAGGGGTACCAGGGCAGTGACTTCTCTCCCTGGTAGTGTGTGTGTGTGTGTGTGTGTGTGTGTGTGTATTAATTATTGATTTCAGAGAAAAAGGGAGAGGGAGAGACAGAAACATCAATAATGAGAGAGAATCATTGATTGGCTGCCTCCTGCACACCCCCTATGGGGGAATGGATCCCACAACCCCGGCATGTACCCTTGACCAGAATCGAACCCAGGACCCTTCATTCCGCAGGCCGATTGCTCCATCCACTGAGCCAAACCAGTTAGGGCATCCCTGGCAGTTCTTGTTCCAGGGGGACCTTGGCATAGATGGGGTGAGTCCTCTGAAGGCTCTCATTGAGGTTTGCCAGACTTGAATGAGGACAGTCAGACTTTCCTACTCAGCAGCCAGCTCCTTGTGGCTGAAAGCAGGGATTCTTATCAAGCCTGTACCCTGTACACCTGCCACCTCCCATCTGGCATGTGTCAGAGAACAGGTGCTGAAGGGAGCTAAGTATCCACCAGACTCGGGGCTCCTCTCCCCTTCCCCTTATTCTGGGGTGAAGGAAGGGAAGCCAAGACCAGGGGCTGTGCAGCTTCCTTGGCTGGTCCCCATTCACCCCCTCCCACCACTCCCCCGAGGGTCAGTCTCTGAGGACCCAGGACGTCCACCTCCGGCCCAGGTAAGTGCTGAAAATCATCACCAACCCTGACATGAGATGAGTGTGGACTCTCTTTTGGAAAGCCAGGCCTTTAGCCCTGACATTAAAAACTGCTCCATCTGGGCATTGGAACACAAAAATCAGGGCCATACATCAGTTGTTGAGAGGTGGACAGATTTTTGGAAAGACTTGCAGATCTGGTTCCCCTTATTAAGACTGTCTTCTTTTTTTCCAGAACAAGCATCAGAAAGCAATGGGACTCCCTTGTGACAATCTTGGGCCTTGCCCAAAGGAAGGTAAATCCTAGGGAGTCCTGGGAACCAGAACTCCTGCTCTCAAGGAAACAGAAGCACAAAAGTGGGGCGGGGGGGGGGGGGAAGAGAGAGATTTTCCTACTTTAGGAAATCAGCTGCAGAATCTACAGGGAAGGGGGATGACTCCATTAACCCCAAGATGGACTCTTCTTGCCCCACCCACCCCAACCTATGGTCACACAGACACGTCCCCAACCACTGAGCCCCTTTTCCAGCAGCCCGCAAGCAGGAGCATCTGCACTACAATGTTTGGGGGTTTTTGTGTTTGTTTGGGTTTTTTTTGTAATGGAGAAAGTTTAAGGAGCTGGGGTACCAGAAGGCTGGTGGTTTTCCTGGCTTGGAATCTCTTGAAGAGAAGAGCATCCATGCTCACCCCCCTCCATCATCAAAACAAACAACAATGGTGCCCACACACAGGACTTCCATGCCCGTTCATACTCCTGAGAGAGGGCCATGCTCACCCACCGATGGTTCCAGGACAGATGGCCTTGACCTACCCAGGAGGCACCGCCACCCCAGATGTCCAAGGACTTTGTGCTCTCAGACACACCTGCCATTTTATTGTTTGCCTCTCTGGTGACAAGTAACAGCTAATTAGAACAAATGGCGTCCTTACAGACATAACAAAAATATTGGTTTTGATTCTTGTCCCACTTGGATGAGCTGTGGCTGCTGTCCAGCGCCTTTTACTCCAGGCTGCCTGGCTGCCTCCCCCTCTGCACCCCAGCAGATGTCTGCCCGCCCCTCTCCTCGGCCTCTTCTGTACACAGCATGGGGGAAGGCTCTGGGCTCAAGGCACGCTCTCCTCTCTTGAGCCAGACCAACAAGGGAGCACCCTGGACAGCCCTGATGCAGACCTGTGCCCCATACCGCGCCCCCTAACGGGACTTCATTCTGGGGCCCTAGCTTCAAAGAAAAGCCCCTGGTTTAATAATTCAGCCTACTTGAATGCCATTTAGTAGCCATGGAAACCGGTTTCCTGACATCTAGTTGTACGTAGGCTGTGGTTGGAAGGGAAAAGAGAGGGAGAGAAAGAGGAAGGTGAAGGAGAAAGGAAAAGAAAGAGACCCAGCTGAGATTTCATCTAAACTTCCCTGCTTCCCTTCGTTCTGCAGGGTGTGACAGTCCTGACAGTGTGATGCCAGCACATCGCAGCTACACGCCTCTCCCTACTTCTCTGACTTCCCTCTTCCCCCATCTCATCTCTCTCTATCTCGTCCTCTCTCAGACGTACTGGGAGGCAGGAGATCTGACTCAGCATTCCAACTAAATACCTTTCTGACTGGCAGATGCCTTTTTTTTTTTTTGCCTCAGTTTCATTATCTGTAACAGGGGAGGCTTATGGATGTTCGCCATTTTTCTTCCAGCCCTAAAAATCCATGATTGTGTGGTCCCATCTCTGTGTCTGTCCAGCCTTTTGTCTCTGTCCAGCTGTCTCTGTCTCTACCTCTCTCTGCCTCTGTTAGTTTCCTATTTTCTCCATATGTACACCTCTCTCTCGCTCGTTTTTTTCTCTTTTGTGACTGTCATTTGCCATAAGATTTCACCTGTAAAGCAGCTATCAACACTAATAAGAGAGAAATATGCAAATTGACCATACCTCCATGATGTCCACCAGCCAATCAAGAGTGAGTTTACAAATTATCCCAACAAAGATGGCAGGTTAATTTGCATACACAGGCACAGAGCGAAGACTGAAGATGACTAAAGAGGTGTGGGAACCTCTTTCCATATCCCGCATGGTTCAGGGTTCCCGGTTCAGGGTTCAGGTTCTGAAGGAGGCCGCACGCAAAGGAAATGAGAGACTAGAAAACATTAATTTGGCGATATTGGGGGGGGCCAGGTGGGAGCCTTCCTCTAGTGGAAAGGACTGCCACTTGCTCTGGCCTTTTTCTCCCTTTTATTAAGGCTTTTGGGACACACCCCTAGCCTTTAGGCAGGAAATAACAAAAACAGAAATTAACATGAAACAAACAGATAGAGGTTGCTTCAGCCAACAATATTTCAACTAAACAGTGAGTGATTAGCTCTGACCTTTCAGAGCAGTTTAAGGTTGACCAGCCTTCTGGCCTCCTGTTTACATCCATTTAGTGAGAACAATATTTGGTTTCCGACAAAGAGGCTTGCCTTCTCGCTGCGGCCAGAGAGAAGGCCTGGGTCCCGGGTGCTGGAGGAAAACCGGTGCTGGCAGCCAGGGGAAGGAAGGCCTATTGCACGAATCTTTGTGCAAGGGGCCTCTAGTTTTTTAAATAAACATTCCATTCCTCCTTGCTGGAAAGTGTCCCATCACCTCCCTTCACCTGACTAATCCCCTTATCCTTCAGGTCACAGACCAGACGTCAGTTGCTCTAAGAAGCCTTCCTACCCACCTTATCTGCCCCCACAGTGCCCTGCCGGCCCCTATTGTGGCCACCTGGCTGTGTTGTTGCTACCTCACCTGGTGAGTGAGTTCACTAAGAGCAGACACCGTGCTGTGTCCTCAGTGGCTGTCTTTGGGAGGCACGTCACGAGTGGCTGATGAATGAAAGGGTAAGTCGCCTTGAAGCACAGATCTCTGAACCACTGCTGGTTAAAGAGACACTCCCGGGAACACACACAGCAGGAGGAAGCCGGACAAAAGCCCACCTGAGCCTCTGCCGCCCCTGGACCACCCTGGACGGGGAGAGAGCTCCTCCCAAACTGTCCTGATAACATGCTGCGCCAAGATGAAGGGATCCTTTCTGACATGTTGGCGGGGACACTCCAGAATGGAAATGGCTCCTGGGGGGATTGAGAATGGGCTCCACCAGAAATGGGGACAGTGGATCGGGCCAAGTGGTGGCACCCATCAGCCTATCACGGGGGTTTCCCTGGTACCATGTGGGCAAACTCAAATGGTAGCAATAGCGTCCCCACCAAAGTGTCAGCTGCCAGCAGGTGCCTCACACCAAGTAACTTGCAGCCGGTTAGGCTGACTCTCTTCTGGATGCAGAGCCATCAGGATGGAGGCCAGAGACACAGGGGCCAGGGAACATGTGGGCAGTGACTCCGGCCCCTGCTGGGAGCCACCAATGTGGATTCTGTCTCCCAGAAAGCAGCTGCTTTAAACAAAGAAAATAGTCTTTTGATCATCATCTTTTGGTGGGCCAACAAGACCTATCCATTCTAGAAGCCTTGGCTGTAAATGTGAATGAAAGGCAAGAATTTGAAGGAGGAGGGTTTCTTCCCAGTGCTCCCTAATGGGTTCTCTTCTGTTCATGTGCTACACAAAGGGGCAGGGGCAGCTGATGAACACACAGCTGTTTGCACTGAGTTCCCATGAGGTTGGGACAGCCTCCAGCACAGGGTCAGCCTTTGCAGAGCGCACAGTCCACGGTCATGACTCGGGAACCCAGGCATGTCTCCCTGCAGCCCCTGGCCCACTAGCCACCGCACCCCCCGCCCACAATAATCCCTAATCCAGATGGAGCTGCCTTACCCTCAAAGATATGCCAAGTGACACAATCTTCCTGATGTCATACACAGACCGACTGTCACAGTTCATCAGCAGACTCCCATGAGCTGTCCTCACCACCTACTCCCCAAGTGCCACATTCTCATAACCCTCGAGCCATAGGCAGGCTGACCAAGCTTCAGAAGAAGGGAAAGATTTAAAGCAGAAAGCTAGAGGGGAGAGAGGGAAAGAGGGAGAGAGGGAGAGAGAGAGAGAAGAAAAGACCAGCATATACCCTGAAAAAAAGACACTGCTCTATAAAATGACACTCGAACTTGAATTTGTATCCAGACTATATTGTTGAAGAAGCTCAAGACCTTCCATACTGAGTTTTCCCATCTCAGGGGTATAGTACCCCCAGATGGGAAAAAAGGAAAGGGAAGGGAAGGGAAGGGAAGGGAAGGGAAGGGAAGGGAAGGGAAGGGAAGGGAAGGAAGGGAGGGAGGAAGGTAAGAATGGAAGGAGGGAGGGAGGGAAAGAGGGAGGAAGAGAGAAAGAAGGAAGAAAGAAAAGAAAGAAGTCCTTCTGTATAATAGAAACCCGAGATGGAAAACAAATCAACTAAAACCCTTCCTGGATGCCCAAATCATGCCACCACATCATCCTCTTCTAAAGGAAAATACTCGTCCTCTCCCACATGCTCTAAGTGCTGCACAGCTCCGAGTGCAGCACCCAAACATTAGGACAAACCCACGTTCTTTCACCACTCCTAGAGCAGAACCAGCAAGCCTGTGGCAGTGAACGCCCATGCCAATTTCCTTTCATACACACACACAGACTATCAGGGTGTTACACGCCACATACACAGTAAGTGAGACACGGCACACAAGCACATTGCCTTCCTGGGACATGTGTGCGTGTGTGTGTGTGTGTGTGTGAGTGTGTGTGTGTGTGTTTTGCTTGGAGACTGGTGATGCTTTGGATTATGAGGTTTCCATGGTTACCTTCTGTGGCGGGATCTGGGGTAATTGAACTCTTGGGGTTCACCATTCAACAGATGCAGCTCGCTCACTCCTGCATGCTCACAAGCTCGAGGGCTTGCTCTGTCTGCATTTTATCACCATCAGTGTTTAGTTACAGTTTCAAGTCAAGTACATTGTAATGGAGTTGAACCTGCCTGGGGCTCTGGCTTTACCTTGGAGAAGGGCATTGAAAATTCTGATTCCAACATTCCAGTGACTTTGGAAGAGGCTCAGACTAATGAGGGTCTTGCAGCAGCCAAGATCATACAGATCCACCCTTTCTTCTCTATGCAAGGAAGACCACCGTCCCAGAAGGGGTGAGGAAGATTATAATACCAATTCACAGGAAGCTCTAGGAGAATACAAATCGAAAGACTCAGGTTGGCATAAACCACAGGAATGGGAACATGGCTTCAGCAACAGCATCCCCTCCTTTCCCAGGAGGCCTCTCTCATTGGTTATCTTACATCAATTTGGAGCGAAGTAATTTCTCGGGATAGCGTTAGCCTCGGACACGGTCCCATCGATGCATAGGAGAAACTGTGCAACTTGGCTTGTCCAATAAATATTCCAGTCCACTTCGTTTCCTCCAATGTGTCTAACAAGACAAACAGAACTCGGACCCAATTGGAAAGCAATGGACAGCCTCTTGTTCAGCCTCTGATGACCTAAATGAGTAAAGAAAGGAAATAATTTCACTTTGCCAATGAGCAGTATGGCCAGGCTCAGATTTCTGGTGGGAAGAGGGAAACTCACTGTACTGAGTGGTTAATGGGAGCCTAGAGTCCTGTCTCAGTTCAGCCTTAAGCCAGCCTGGAGGCCTCAAGCAGGGCTCTTAGCTTCTCTCCACCTCAGCATCTTATGTTTCTACTAGAGGCCCATTGCACAAAGATTCATGCAAGAATAGACCTTTCTTCCCCTGGCTTTGCTCCCACCCACCTGGAAGCCTGCAAGACCTCACTCCCAGCTGGAGGACCACTCCTATAGCTCCCTCCACCCCTGCCCTCCCCCTCACAGCAGGCGTCCCACACGCCCAGCTGCTCTGCACCTGCAAATGCAAATTAATCTGCCATCTTTGTTGGATTAATTTGCATACTCACCCCTGATTGGCTGGTTGGGCGCTATGGAGTTATGGTCAATTTGCATATTTCTATTTTATTAGTGTAGATGGCTCTTGGTTTCTGGGGGTCCCAGATGTTTTCCATGCATGGCAGAAAAGCTTTGGCCTGGAAACTTAACATGTGGTATAGGACAAGGACCCAATTGAAGTGATATGGGGGCACCTGAATGGTAAATTAAGATAGAAATCAGAATTATATTCCAACTGTCCATACGCTTTTATATTCTTTTACATCCTCCTCTTCTACATGTTCTCCTTCCTCCAACCCAGAATGAGCAATATCTAGGAATCAGTAGGAGGAAAGAGAAAGATCAGATGTGAATTAATAGCGTATGCTTTCAATTTTGATCCAACTACTTACAAAGCAGAACTCGAAAGGAAACACACCCATGGAGAAAAGAACAATGTAGTTAATTAGCCAATTGAAAAAGAAGAGCTGGAAGGCAAACAGCAGGGGTGTGACTATCCTCCACACTGAAGAGCAGAACAAGAGGCAATTTAATCATTATGAGCTACAATGAGACCCACATTCTCCACCACCACCACCCTCCTCCCCACCTCCCCCCTTTCCCCCCCAAACCCCGTGTATGGGTGGTGTGTGCCCTTCCAAAATTCACATATTGAAATCCTAACCCCCAGTGCCTCAGAATTTGACTGTATTTGGAGTCAAGGCCTTTAAAGAGGTAATTAAGATGAAGTGAGTCATTGGTATGAGCCCTAATCCAACCAGACAGGTGCCCCTATAAAAGGAGACGAGGACCCAGCCACCCACGGAGCAGAGACCCTGTGCAGACAGAGGAAGAAGATGGCCATCCATCAGCTGGGGAAGGAAACGATCCAGCCCTCACCTTGGTCTCAGATTTCCAGCCTCCAGAACTGTGAAAAAACACATTGTTGTTGTTGAAGCCACCCAGTCGGAGTACTTTGTCACCACACTGACTCCCACAGCCTGAGGCCGAACTGTAGGCAGCGAGTTGAAATGAGACAGTGAAAAATGGCTCGCACTGCAGGCCACTGCATAAATACCACAGGAGCTTGGGCAAGTTACTCTCCTCTCTGTGCCTCAGTTTCCTCCTCTGCACAATGTGGATAACAACACCACCTTTCTCCTAGGGCAATTCACGCCTGTCCGTCATACTCAAACCTCAGTTCTCCAACGTCTTCCACCGTGAACAATTCAGTTCTTGGCCAAGCTGTCACTGGAAAATGTCTCTGTGGTTGAACAAAACTTCAGCTCTCAACCAGACACCCCTTTCACCTGTACGATCAGTCTCACAGGCTGACAAAGGAGAGAATGCACAAGTATCCGTCCGCTGACTGCGAAACCCAGCGTCGGTCACGTCTCAGGAAATGGTGCTGGGAATATTTTCGTGTTATTGCTTTTTCGGTTTTGTTCCTGCTTGTTTTTGTTAAACGCATACAGGAAGTCACCATGGGTCCTAAGAAGGTTAGTGATAGCAGCAAAGGAAAGCTGTGAGAACAACGATAGAGCCTAGAACAGAAATAATTGCAGTGTGAGAGAGGTGTCTGCCTGTCTGACCTGGCTACCAAGGATGGCGCGGCTAAGCAACGATTAGCACCATTGCGAAACATACAGAAGCTAGCAGGAGTGCTGATCCCGCTAAGGGTGTGAACATGCTCTTGAAACAGCAACCACAGGCAACTGAGAAAAATTAAAACGGAGTCATTTGCGGGACTAGAACAGATAAATTCCATTAGCATTATTTCTAACTGGGGGAAAGAATGATCCTGTTTTCGAATAAATCGCTTCTCCAAAAGAATGGATTAAGTTCGAGAACCAAGGTTCCGCTGTACTTCTCTCAATGCCTGGAATTTAGAAAATATCCAATACATTAAGTATTATTACCAAGACAGCCAAGCAATTTGTTGTTTTGTTGTTGTAAATCCTCAGGGGAGAATTTTTTTCCCATTGATATTTTAGAGAAAGTAGAAGGGAGGAAAGATGTGGAGAAAGAGAAAAGAAAGAGGGGAAAAATCTATATGAGAGAGACACATCAATTGGTTGCTTCCTATATGAGCCCGACCATGGCCAGAGGTCAAACCTGCAACTCAAGTACATATCCTGGACTGGGAATTGAACCTGTGACCTTTGGTATGCGGGCCTGCGCTCTAACCAGTGAGGAATACCAGCCAAGACGCCAAGCAATCTTTAAATTGGAGTTTGAAAACAAAACAAAAACAGCCTGGGATTGAGTCAGCTCTCTGGTTCCGGCTGAAGACGAGGAAGTGGGTAAGGAAGCTTATCATGCACTGAGAGCACACAGAGGTCCAAGAATCACCTTGCTACCCATTCAGAGAAGGCCGCACATTTACATCCTTAAGTCTCTGATTATTTTAGAAAAGTAATCACAATTTTCTAAACCATCAGTCAGTGAACTCTTTACCACAGACACTCTCATTCCTCCCCCATAAGCCACTGGAGGCTTCCCTATGAATACGTCATCCCTAACAGATCTTTGAAGGAAGCCACCCGCTTGACCCATCAGGTCTCTGCTCCAAGGACAACTGATCTGATTCAGCCTCTACTCCGCCCCTGTGGGGTGTTTAGAACCAGAGGAGAGGGAGCCGGAATTTAACCTGATGACATGGGAACAGCACAGACAGGAATTCATTTCCATTGATCGGGACAGATGGTGGCCGCAGGGTCCTGGGAACAGCAGGCAGTGCTCCCAGAAGCCTCTGCCTCTGCCTCAGCCTCAGGGACACTCATCAAATGTGCCCTGCCTTCCACCACCTGGACCAGAAAACAGCCCCCTGTCACATGTCCACCTTGGGGGCCTGTGATTTGGTGGCTGCTGGCTCTGCTCAGCAGCACCTCCAGCCTCTGTTGTCCTCAGGAATCCTGACAGGAAACCCAGACCTACACACAGTTCTTGAGACTCTGGCCAGACTCCCATGGAAAGTCCAAAGCCAGAGGAGCAACGTTAGTTCCCCATCTTCAGGGGACGCCAGAAGGGGCAGTGCGTCCCCTCCGAGAGCCCAGCAGTACCCAAGTCATCAAGGCCTGGGATCCTTGAGCAAAGAGCAGATGAGCCATCAGAGGACGAGTCTAAAACGTTGTCTCCCCAGGCCCAGGCCGTGGGCCTCCCCCAAGCCTGTCTGGCCGCAGGTGCAGCTGTCAGTCAGTGGATGCCCTGTCCCCCAGCGTGTGCCAACCCTGCCTTCCAGGCAGACACTCTCATAATGTGGTGCCATGCAAAGATGGCCATGTAGACTCCATGGCTTTCCTCGTCCGTGGAGGCAGGGACAGGAGAGAGAGGAGGAAAAGAGGAAACAATAAAGGCACACAAAACCCTCGTGCAGGGGAGGGCCTCCTGGGCTGCTAATGTACCAGACAAACACGCCGCCTCGCTTCTCTGCTGCGCTGAGGTATCGATGGCTGTGGCTTATTTCTGAAGAGCTGTTTGGGGGGAAATAAAAAGGAAAACACAAATATTTTGACGGGCGAATCTAGCTTCTTGTCCCCTAAAAATTGGTAGTTCCCGAATCACTCGTTAGCTTTTTCTTTCCAGAAAATGTATTAATAGCTCAATCTTCTCAATAGGAAGGTTTGGGCGTCTTCCCCAGACAAGTTCCTCGAGTGCCAGAAAGCACCACTGGGGGGCTTCAGGGTGATGTCACTGGCTCTGCTGATCGGGAATCCGTCCACTTGTTTCTGTTACGTAATCACTTCATAAAAAGTGAGGAAAGAGACCCACATTCTCACCAGCCCCCAAAATTAACCTGATCTTTACTTCTCCTGATCTGAATCTTTCTATTTCTCGTGGCTTTTTGTACGTAATAATGAGCCAATTTCCAAAAAGTAGGCCACCTTCTAGATTGGCCAAATGAATTTAATTCTGCAAATAAAATGCTGTAAGATATTGAGACATGGAGGCCTTTTCACCAGGGTCAAATAATAGGGCTTGAATGTAATCTCTGCAACCTATCCATGACCCAGGTCTCTCTAAAGATCTGATGACCAAGCCCAGCTCCCATATACATTCATTATTCATTCTCTCTCTCCCTCCTTCTCTCTCTCTCTCTCTCTCCCTTCCCCCTCTCACCCACCATCACCATGAATCAAGAGAACCTGCTCTGATCGGCTCCTGGTCCCAGGAGGAACAGGAATGACACATGACACAGAGCTAGCCCAGCCACTGAAACCTGAAACAAAGCCCATCAGCTGACTTCCTGCTCCTTGAGAAAAGTGATGGCTGTTTTAAGCCTCTGGATTTGGGGGTGGCTTATGAGAGAGTGTTATTGTGCCAAGAGTTGGAAGTATAGGCACAGGCCCATGTATTGTTTATCCTAAATGTGGGTGAAAATGCAATTTCTGGAAAATTGGTCAACAATACAAAAATCTCACTGACTCCAGGATTTTTTTTTTAATCCACCCTATCCTGAAATAAATCCAAGCATCCTCTCCGTCTCACAGTTCTCTAGGACTGCCTGGGAGGAGAGGGGGTCCCCTTTAGTCTGTTTTCTCTCTGACCTTGTCATCGGGCCTTATTAATACCAAACCTCACCTGCAAAAGACTCTTAGCTCATATACATTCATAAAATCCCAAAAACGTCAATTACGTGATTCTTCAGAAGGCTGGGACTATTTGGAGGTGTTGCCGTTTAAGAAATCTTCATCTGTGGCCAAGAGGGAGGCTGGCATAAAGGCCTCCCCAACCCGGTTTTCTAGGGTTGAAACAAACATTTGTCACCATTATCCTATCTAGCCAATTCCACTTCTAGAATGCCTCTGGAATCCAAGCATACGGCCATGCCTGAGGCCCGGCTACCATCGCCCCTCCCTTGGCTCCTTGATGCCACTTTGTCCCCTCCACTTCTTTCTAAAACCCTGCTGATCCCCCAGAGTGACTGTTAAAATCCTTCAAGTTATGAGTGGATCAAGAACATAGGGTGCACACATGCAATGGAACATTGCTCAACCTGGAAAGACAGAAGTGAAGCATGATACAGAAGTGTCACATCATTATTGTTACTGCCTGTTGACAATACCGGTGGGCAGTGCCGAGTAGGTCAAAGCATACCGAACCGTTAGTGAAGACTCAGATTCCCAGCACAGATTTGCCATCAAATCACTGTGTGGCCTTGGAAAACTGACTATGGTATTCTGGGCCGTGGTTTTCCCCTGTGTAACGTGAGTGAGTAGGATTAGGTGTGCATGGAGCAGAGGATGACTTGAGCCTATCGGCAGTATGGACAGTAAGTGCAGGAAAGTAGAGGACGCAGAAAGCAAGGAGGTTTATTCGCAAGATGGACCAGGAGAAAAAGCACAGGGTGTGAAGCAAAGCCAGAGCAGTCCTGGCAAAACCATTTCAAGAGTTTGTCCTGTTGGGTCAGGAAGCAAAATGATGAACATAGACCCTTCAAAACCCACTTGTGACTAGAATAAAAATAAGGTAACTACAGATGCTGATCTGAAGACACCCTGCTCAGAAAATTCCTCGGGCTTACAGAGCTTTTAGGGGGGAAAAAAGTCAAGTTGACATTTAGTGTAAAGGTGAAAGTACTGCTCTTATTCAATGCTGTGTCCTTATTTTACTGGTGTTAAATTTTAATTTCAATTAAAGTGTCAGGATCATGCCCCAAGAGTTAACAGGGTAAATCGCTAAGCTGTTGAAATAGCCATGTTTACTTTCTTTATAATTCTCATCTTGGCTTTAAGCTCCTGGACTTAAGTTGAATCTTCAGATATACAGGTCCATTATTTAGTTCCTTCTTTTAAAGCTTACCTCCTAATATCCTGCACGGCATTCTGGGAGCCCTGAGTTGTTAAGATTGGTCTTTCCTTCTTGGTGTGTTCTCAGCATAGTTTCAAGACCACCTACTGCGAAATTTGCAGAGATTTCTTTCTGGGGCAAACCCAGAGCTCTGAGCTGTCAAAATTGTTTCCTAGTTTCCAGCTCAGCTCAACTCGACTTTAATAGCATGTCCTATGCTAGGCACTGCTGGGTAGATAAATTGTTTAAGGAAAAAAAACCCAGCTCTCAAAATGACTGTAGGCCATTTGAAAAGACAGGATATGGGCTTATGAAATTACTAGAAGACAACATAAAGGGGCAATATAGCTCCCAGACACTCTGTTCTTTGAGATGTTTTTAAAAGAATGAGATTAGTGACAGCTGGGAAAGGCTCAATGCAAGAAGTGGGACTTGAGAAAGATGAGAAACTATGAACATCATTCAAAAGGCAGAATGTGTGCTGGATCCAGGGACTGCAAATCTCAGGGTTTAAGAAACTAAAGCTTGTCCTTGATCCCCTTTCCTTGTGCTTTTGTAGACACAGTGAGTGGTCATCTCACGGTCGGACTGAAGGACAGCCCCATCCACAGGAGACTTAAAGAGATTTTGCTCCTGTTGTCCCTACACCTGCTCTGAAAATTGTGATGCTTTTCGGCACGAGGCCTGCACTCTGGGAGGTGGCAGATGTGACCCCTGACCCTGCCTGATTCCATCCAGCTCCATGGCTGGCAAAGGCCACCCTGGGGCTTGGACCACCACAGGCAGGAAATGCCCCTTCAGAGATGCAGTGAGCCCCACCATCAGCCTCAACCCAGCAAAGGCAGGCTTGGCCACAGATGGAGTTGAGGAATTATTGTTGGAAGACTCTTCGGACCAAAACTAATCTGCACTGGGCCTGCCCAAGGCTGGATTCCTTCATGAAATTCACATTCTTGGGCCTTTTTTTTTTTAAATATAAAACAAGTTTTGCTTCTGTTACGTGGAAGTGAACACCAAACAAAATAACAGCTATAAACCCTGGGGGGAAGTACAGCAAAAATTACCTGGGAGCCAAAACCAGGTTGGCTCAGTGGATAGAGCGTCAGCCTGTGGACTGAAAGGTCCCGGGTTCGATTCCGGTCAAGGGCATGTATCCTGGTTGCGGGCACATCCCCAGTAGGGGGTGTGCAGGAGGCGGCTGATCGATGTCTCTCTCTCATCGATGTTTCTAACTCTCTATCCCTCTCCCTTCCTCTCTGTAAAAAATCAGTAAAATATATTTTTAAAAAATTACCTGGGAACTCTGAAGGCTGAACAAAGGCAGGCCTATTTTGAGAGGAGTAAAACTTAGAGCAAATGATAGTATGGAAGGAGTGCCCTGTTTATTCTGACTTTGCCCTGAGGGAGACCAGAGTTGAATCAACCCTGGGGTGGGATGGCTTAAATTCTGGTAGAAAGTCCACTCTCTTTCTGACCACAGAAACCATGCAAAGGATCCAGGATAATTGAGGTCTCTGGAATGTAAAGGGGGACCCCAGAAAGGAGAAAGGAAGAAAAGGAGGATCTCAAACTCTACATACAGACCTAGCTGAAGTCTCAGGCTTGCCCTTATTGCATATATGGAACAAAATAAAAGCAGATTATAGTAATTGCTGAACTTAGATCTGAATCACCACCAAACAGAGGCTTGATAGTTGGCGATCTGCATCTAAATGAAGTTACTCCTCTGGTAAAAAAAATAAAATAAAATAAAATAAAATAAAAACAAACATAAAGCACTCTTTGGAGAAATACTGGTATAACCGAATGCAGAGTCTCTACAATATAACATTCACAATATCCAGAGTACAATTAAAAATTATTTGATAAAAGAAGGTTTTGGAAAATGTGACCCATTCTCAAGGGAAAAGTTAATATTTGCCAACCCTCAAGTTCAAGAGGTTAGAATTCTCAGACGAGGACTTTAAAAACAACCACTATAACTATGCTTAGCATGGTAAAGGAAAATACACTTGTAATGAATTAAAAAGTAAGCGATATGTATAATTAAACAGACATAATTTTTATGTATAAAGTCTTCAGTAAACCACAAAACATTCCCTAGAATGAATAAATGAATTTTAGTAAGACTGTAGTCTTACACGGTCAATATACCAAATTAATACTCCTTCATAAACTAGCAGCAATTAAAAAATGAAATTTTAAAAGCATTGTGTGTATTTACTGATAAATATAAGACTAATTACAGTTACAAAGAAGAGTATGTATAAGTACGCAAGGTAATACATAGAGATACATGTTCTGACAATTCTTATGCAGTACTACAACCATTAAAAACAGAGGGCAGCTGGAAAGAATATGTAAAAAGTAAAATGAGTTCACTGATTGCCATATAGGGATTAATTGGGTGTTATTTCAAAAGAGAATGGAAGGAAAAGATTATTAGTGAATTTCACTGTAGAACCAACAGACAGAAAAAGAAAACAAGAGACAAAAATCCTAATCCAGCATCTTGCAAGTGAGGAAACATCAAAGGCTCACACTCTTCTAGCAAACCTGCTCCACAAGCAGAATTGCTCAGAGAGTGTGAAACCCAGAATTTATAAAGTGTGGGATCTGGCACATTTTCCCTGAACTTTACAAAGACCCAGGAAATTACAAAGAAAACCCAGCTCCTCCTAAAAGTGGGGAATCCCATTGTTTTCCGGGGATGCAAAATTGAAGCCCAGGGAACCCAAATGAAGGTCAAGCATTAGGGCAGGAGAGGCAAACAGAAAGGGAGGGAAGGGAAGAAGCAAAGGTGAAAAGTAGACGAGAGCAAGGAAGTCGGGGAGACCTTTGGAAGGAGGAAGAGGCTCCCCACCAGAGCCATACATCCATTCTCCTACGCAAATCTGTCTTGCTCTGGAGGACTAGCTGACAAATAATTTTCCTATTAAATTTCACAGTTGGCTGCTCAACGATCAGAAATCTGAGTGGGTTGGTGGTTTCCTTTAGACGAACTTACGTAGCTCTTTCTTTATACTCTGATTCAGAGCAAGCGAGTTCACCTCCTCTTCGGCTGCCTCGTTCTCCTCGCCAGACGCTGCAGGAGCAGACAGTGACTCCCAGGCCTGGCCCCAGCGGGTCACACGCACTGCGGGAGCAGCAAGCTCCCACACCTCCTTCCTGTCTCAAGCACGGGAGTCACTCTCACGGCTCTGGTAGACAGGCCCCGCCTCTCAGAGCTGAGAGGTGGGGAGTCAGAGCCATCCTTGGGTTCATAAAGATTGCCTGGAAACAGCAGTTTGAGGGCACGACCAGAGCTTCCAACGGGACAGATCGATGTGTTGGAAAATTAAGTCTCACCGATCTCACTGCAATCCTTTCTGCTACAGAGACCTCTCTCTCCCATTCCCAGCCTCCTCTCAGAAACTCGTTCCCCTTGTCACTAGCTCCCATGAGCCTTGAGCCCCGAGCCTCCCCTCCGGAGGTCTCCATGTGTCTCCTGCCCCACTTTGTTGTAGTGTCTCCACTGCATCTCGGCAAACTTAGACATCAAGTTAAATGTGCAACATGGACTGCAAAAAAAAAAAAAGTGATGTTTTTATGGACTATCACAGAACTGAATTCGTGTGCCCTCATTTCTTTCTCTCTAGCAAAAAGCAATCTTTCCAATGCAAGGTCACTCAGCCTCTTTTGGATTTAAATATGGTTCATCTGAGGTGTACAATCTTCTCCTTCCCTCTGGTTCTGAATTCCTGTTTTGGAGAGGGGCAGGTGTCGCCAGGCTTCTGGGGACAGATACCTGGCCTTCGAGCTGTCCTCGGCACTGACTGGCTCCCCAGAGGCCGGCCTCGTCTTCTCTGTTCTCGCCGTTCATGGTCCTGCTACAGCTTCTCGCCGGCAGGTGCCTGCATCCTGCATCTTCCTCGCGGAATCCAAGCCCGGGCTCCTTAGGACCTGCCGGCTTGTTCCAGCCACTTCTGCAGCCATTGCGGGCGCCATGGAAACTCTTCGGCTGTCCTCGGCCACCACCAAGGAGAGGTCAGAATCGTGTGGGATTCCATGAAGCTGTGCTCATTCTACAGCCCAGGGCCATGCTGGAGGCAGGGCAATGTGGTCTTTGGGCTGCAGTCCAGGAAGAGAGGGGCACAGGGTCTTCAGCTCCAGGAATTTCAATGCCTCTCTCTCCCTCAGCCCGGGGAAGTAGTTTGCGGAGCCCCTTCCCAGAAGCTCTTAGATTCTAGCCTCTGAGCACTAGCCATACCCACTTGGCTTGGTTTCTCCTCCTCCCCAAAACTGGTCACACGTTTATCTCCTGTGGAGTGGGAAATACATTACGTCATCCTGCTTTCACAAATCTCAGCTCTCTAGACTTTGGCTCTTAAAGTTTAAAGCCGAGCTTTTTAGAATTTAAAAAAGTAAAGCCTGAGCTTTTAAGATCATTGTTAAGGTGACGCAAGTAAGAAGATTCTATCAGAAATCCAATGGACGTGTGTGTTCTAGCTCCATCCATCTGTCCCGAGAGCAGTGTGATAAAAAGCTACAGTGGTACCTCGAGATACGAGTTTAATTCATTCCGTAAACTTGAGGCGTGGGAAACTATGAGATGCTTGAGTCTCGGTAAACTGGTGGGTCGTGTGCAGCCGGCCGATCCGCGCAATTGCTCCTATTTCAAATGTTGCTCGTATTTCAAAGCAAAAATCACTCGCTATCTCAAAAATCTCATATGTGAGGGCACTCGTATCTCAAGGTGCCACTATATATGTGTATTCTGAATGGGAGGGAGAAGGAACGAGAAAAAGGAATGTGAAGATGGAAACAAGGACTCAGATTCTAAAGATCTGAATTATGATCATCATCCTAGAGTACCTTCTCACCCCCTCCCATCGCATGCTCCAGTCTGGTTGGATTCTGCTCTCTCCTGGGTTCTGCTCTCCATGCCCCGCCCACCCCCACCCCCAAGCCCAAACACAACTCTCACCACCTTCAGAACATGCTGCAGCCCACCTCCACCAGGATGCCCTCCCTAACTACACGACTCTCCCTGGTCACCGCGTCACATCTGCAGGCCTCACCACAAGTAACTTGTCTGCAGTTGTTACTGTCTGGACGGGGTGTCTAGGCAGGTCTACCCTGCAAGACCATCTCTGCCTCTGGACGGTTTAGGGATGCTGCAGGACGGCCTGTTCACCTGAGGGCCCTGGGCCAGCAGAGAGAAATAGGAAAGAAGACTTTGGGACTAAGAAATCCTCCAACTTGCCTTATAAACAAGGAATTGGAAAGGAAGAAAAAAAACTCGAGAGACAGAAGGCTGTTGTTGCTCAAACCCTATCTCGGCCCAGCTTCTCACATGCTCATCATTTTTTTTGTGTTCTTATTTTCTATCATGACATTACAAAATTATTTTTTTCTTTAAAAATTATATATATTCCTGCAGAGCAAATGGAGCCATGTTTCCGTGCCCCAGTTTTTATAGCTCTTTTCGTGGACTTTTAACACTTCCCTTCATATGCCAACTATTTCAATTTCTGTTCGTTCTGGGAAGTTGACACTGAGCACGCCTTGAAGTCAGGAAGCGCCTGCGAGTTCTCCTGTGTCTCCGACACGCTCCCTACGAGGGAGCGCTCAGAGGGTGTCACCCGCTCACTAAATTCAGCAGGAGGTATTTGTGTTTGGCAAAATGAAGCACTTCAGAAATTGGCTAGGAACTGGGGCAAAATATGGAATTATTCTTTGGAGATCTTTCAAAAGAAGGATCACCTTGTCCTCCCTAAAGGGAGTTTAGCACCCTCCTTCTCCTCTGCCCTCTCATCCTCCCTCAGGCCAGGCCCTGCCAAGGGCATGGACTATTGCTGCTGAGTTTCCCTCGGATCCAAGGGAAGGGGCGCCACTGCTTGCTGTTGGTTGCCATTTCCGATAATCCTATAATAGCAACACGGCGAGAATCCAGCTGTGCTCCTTGGAATGTACTCAGCTGCTCCGTGGGGCCCCACAAATTAGACCGTGAATCAGCCACTTAGCACTCCAGGTTCCCAGTGCCCCCGGCTGTTTCCTCCCAGATGATCTCGGCCAATGTTAGAAGAAGATCATGCGAGGCTGGTAAGAAGTAGAGAGGCCTTAGAGATGGCAATCTGAGGTTACTGTTGCAGGAGAGGAATTCTGGGAAGTGTGTAAAGAAGAGGGCAGCTGTCAGTCTGACTGACTGACACAACAGGTATGTGTTTCCTCACACATCTGTAGTTCGGGGGCTGCGTGTGTGTTTGCAAACTTAATGAAAAGCTTAGTATACAAAGTCAGACATACTTAATAGTTTAATTACTTTTAAAAAATCATTTAGCACATCTATTTTCATATCTGATTGTAAAAATAATATTAGTGATAGTAATGATAAAAATTAATATACTACTACTATTAACAATAATAATAATAGCTTACCTATCTCACAGTGCTGTTAAATTAGGTAGGAGAAGTACTTTTATAACTGTAAAAAATGAAGATGTAAAAATATTAGCATTCCAATTTCTGACATGCTGTTGGAATATTTTTATTGCAGTTGAAGCAAAATCCAACTTCCCATCAATGACATACTCTCAAAGCACACCCATGACAGTCCTTTAAGTATTGGAAAATCGTTCCAATGCCATTCCCAAGGCTTCTCATTTCCAGATTAAAGGTGTTTAGTATTCTTTGTTTCCTCGTATCTCACAGGTCATATAGCACCACGTGTTTAGTCGTGGCCTCTTGGGGCCTCTGCGAAGGTCCCTTTGACTTCTGCACGTCTCTGGGTGCTAAGAGCCCCTTGGACAACTTTGGTCCCTCAGTGAGGAAAGCAGCTCCATCTGCAGCTCGTGCCCAATGCCAGGCTACTGCCCCACCCGGCGCCATGCCCACATCCCTAGACCAGCTTAGGCCCTTGCTTGCTCCTTCCTGTTGTAGCCTAAATAAAGGAGGCCGTGAGCAGCACAAAAAAGGGGGGGGGGTGGTAATAAAAAATATACACCCCAAGCTTAGACACTACTTGCTGGAAACCAAACATTGTTCTCACTAAATGGATGTAAACCAGAGGCCAGAAGGCTGGTCAACATTAACTGCTCTGAAAGGTCAGAGCTAATTACTCACTGTTTAGATGAAAACATTGTTAGCTGAAGCAGCCTCTACCTGTTTGTTTCATGTTAATTTCTGTTTTGTTATTTCCTGCCTAAAGGCTAAGGGTGTGTCCCAAAGCCTTAATAAAAGGGAGAAAAAGGCCAGAGCAATTGGCAGTCCTTTCCACTAGAGGAAGGCTCCTGCCTGGCCCCCAATATCGCCAAATTAATGTTTTCTAGTCTCTTATTTCCTTTGTGTGTAGCCTCCTTCAGTACCCGAACCCTGAACCAGGAACCCTGAACCACGCGGGACATGGAAAGAGGTTCCCACAACTACTGAGATCTCACTATATGACAGAATGAGAGAAGAATCATGTACATATTGAATTTTTACAGCTTCTTTCCTCTAAGATGCTCAGGGCCTTGGACCAGGACATGTTCATGAATTCACATATTACCTCTTCTGTGCGGCAGGGCACAGGTTCTCAGGACTTTGCAAATGCCATTTCATGCACTTAGGCTGAGCCCTCCCTCCCTTGGAATGCAGCCGTTTGTGTTTGTTGCATACCCGTGGTATGGTGCAGGGGTGGAGAATGCTGAGCTACGGCAGGATCACAGGTCGTGGAACCAACAGTCTCATTAGAGAGAATCCAATCCATGCCATCATTCTAAAAATGAGAAATCATGACCCTGAGAAACAACTTCCTCAAGGTCGCAGCTAGAGACAGCACTAGACACTGGTTTTACTTCCTCTCATCTGATAAATGGCTCAAGGCTGCTCAGCACTCTCGAGAGAGCTGGAACTGAGAGCAACAGGACACCTCTTGCCAGCTATCTTAGCTTCTGCCATAAAATCCCTAGTTCATGACTAGGTGAAAGCAAGGAGTGGGTGAAGCCAGCATCCACTAGCCCGGCCAGCTAGGTCAGCTCTGTCAGTGATGATTTAAAAGATCCGGACAAGACAATGGTTTCGTATTTCACAGTTAAGTATCAAGGAGGAAAGATAATGAGAGTGGTACAGGCACCAGGGGTGAAGATTCTGAATGGAGAGCGGAGACGTTAAGGCCGAGCCTAGGAGAAAGCCTCCCCAGCACAGACTCCCCTGGGGACCCAGCACTTTACTGCTAACAGGTCCTTGTGCGGACAGTAAAACGAGGTTGTCATGCTTCTTCATCCTCTTCACTTTGGTAATGATTTACAGGACACACTTACACACGCGCAGCTAATGTTCAAACACTCCGACAGTCATGAAAACCCCTCCCTGAAAGCCTGTTCTCTTTTTTTAATTAATACCCAAAGCAATTAAACCAGGGTGTGCTCCCATCACCTGCCAAGTTTTGTTATTTTAAAAATACAACAGCTCGGTGTCGGATTCTATTCTTCGGTCCACGTGCAGCCTTTCAGATGTGGTTTCCTTGGTTTCCCCACACATGAACTTTCAGCCAGGCTGTGAAAAACAGCCCCGCTCTGAGATGGCTTGCTTTTGCTTGAAAAAATTCTCCTTTAACAGGTACCAAGCTGCCCGCCCTGTCCCTGAGGCCTTCTCCAGAGGGAACAATAAAAGGGATATGGTGTGTAGGCTCACCATCATACTGCAAGCTACACACAGCCAGCACCAGCCAGCCTCCTCTAGATTTATCTTCCTTTTGGTCAGATAGGAACTTAATAGGCACGTGTGGTTTCTTGAAAATCCTTCTATCTGTTCTGGGGGCGGGTAGTGTATTGTTGACTTTGGGTAAACTCATGTCATCAGCTGCAGAATCCCCCAGATACACTGTAACACACAGAGTCACACTGACCTCAGAGGCAATCTCCAAAGGCTTTGCCAGGAGAGAACTCAAGATGCCCAACCCCTACTGCAGCTGCGGGAATTTCCAAATGATGTAAGCCAGTCAGTATATGTGAAGGGCTTTTTAAAAAGAAAAGATCTCGCCGAAACCGGTTTGGCTCAGTGGAGAGAGCGTCGGCCTGCGGACTGAAGGGTCCCAGGTTCAATTCCGGTCAAGGGCATGTATCCTGGTTGCGGGCATATCCCCTGTAAGGGGTGTGCAGGAGGCGGCTGATCGATGTCTCTCTCTCCCTTCTTCTCTGTAAAAAATCAATAAAATATATTTAAAAATAAATAAAGAAAAAGAAAAGATCTGCTGAAATCGGTTTGGCTCAGTGGAGAAAATGTCGGCCTGCAGACTGAAAGGTTCCAGGTTGGATTCCGGTCAGGGGCTTGTATCCTGGTTGCGGGCATATCTCCTGTAAGGGGTGTGCAGGAGGCGGCTGATCGATGTCTCCCTCTCCCTTCTTCTCTGTAAAAAATCAATAAAATATATTTAAAATAAAGAAAGAAAAAGAAAAGATCTGCTGAAATAGGTTTGGCTCAGTGGATAGAGCGTCAGCCTGCAGACTGAAAGGTCTCAGGTTCGAGTCCGGTCAAGGGCATGTATCTTGGTTGTGGGCACATTCCCAGTAGGGGCATGCAGGAGGCAGCTGATGGATGTCTCTCTCTCATTGATGTTTCTAACTCTCTATCCCTCCCCCTTCCTCTCTGTAAAAAATCACTAAAATATATTTTAAAAAAAGAAAAGAAAACATCTGGTGTTCAATGATCAGTGTTCATAATGAAGAGTCCACATCTTCCCTGAATAAAAGCTAGCCAGTATCTCCTTCCCAAAAAAAACCCTACTTTGACAAATTGGCATTTATCCTTAACACTTGAACAAGCACCTTCATTATGCAAGAGCACTGGTTAGGTGCTATGGGAGACACACAAAAGTACAAGCCAAGTCTCACCTCGGGATTTTACAATATTTTGAAGAGACAAGACAAAGTACTTGTAAAAAGGAGATCCCAAGGGCAGTGAATGAAGAATGCATCGATTTCAAGTGAGAAGGCACCACTAGCAACCTGGGGGATGCTCGCAGGTACTGGGGAGAAGGACCATGCATTCTAGAGACTGGGGAGGCCCAACAAGCTGAAGGGAGAAAGGACAGCTGAGACTATCCCGGGGCCAGGAAATATCAAATACAGCTTCCAAATTGGTGTAAGCTCTGTCTCCTGTTAGTGACAACAGTCCTACACTCACTTCACCCACCACCCCAGATGGAGAGTAAAGGTGGCCTAAGATCAGCCTCCTACCTTGGAAAGTACAGACAGAGGGGCCAGCGTAACAGTAGCCAACCTCCCCCTGTAGGTCTGCATAAGACTGGTGGTGCAATTTCAAACGTTTGCCAAGAGCAACTTAAGGTGTTTTCCTTCTTGGAATTTTTTATTTTCCTTCCTCCACTCTGCCTCTAAGGGTAGCTCAGAATACGGGCCGCTGGCTGTCACCCTCTTTATCTGATCATCCCAGGTCCTCTAGTTTCTCTGAGCTCTATCTCTGGCCTCTCAGAGGGCACTGAGGCATGACAGGATTCATCATGGAGAAAAAAGTCAAAGAATCAAACAGCCCTACTGTCTTTCAGATATTGGAACCTTCCACATATTTCCCCTGGATGCTCACCAAATCTATCCAGTGAGGCGGAACTGATCAGCCCACTGGACAAGCTAATCCATTTTGGAATAGTTTTGATTGTGAAGGAGTTCTTCCTTGATATTTTCTCTTTTTTTATTTAATATATTTTTACTGATTTTAGAGGAAGGGGGGAATGGAGAGGGAGACAGAGAGAGAAACATTGATGTGAGAGAGGAATATCAATATAAGCTGCCTCCTGCATGCTCCCTAATGGGATCGAGCCTGTAATCTGGGTGTGCGCCCTGACCAGGAATTGAACCAGAGACCTCTTGGTGCATGGGATGACACTTGACCAACTGAGCCACAATGGCTAGGATTCCCTCATACAGTGGTACCTCGAGATATGAGTTTAATTCGTTCCGTAACCTTGAAGCGTGGGAAACTATGAGACGCTCGAGTCGCGGTAAACTGGTGGGTCCTGTGCAGCCAGCCTATCCGCGCGATTACTCCTATCTCAAATGTTGCTCATATTTCAAAGCATATCTTGTAAGTTAGGGAACTCGTATCTCGAGGTACAACTGTACTTTCTTGAGATGCTCCTAATTCCATCTCTTGGGTCCACTCAGATCTACTCTAATTCCTGTTGCAAAGGACTGCCTGTCAGATATTTGAAAGTCTTTGAGTCTTTTCTTCTGCAAGAGCACCATATAGATTTCCTTCAGCCATAACAGATATCACCTGGTTTCAGATCCTTTCATTTTCCCAGCTGACTTCTTCACACACACACACACACACACACACACACACACACACACACACTCACAGAAAGGGATAGAGAGTTAGAAACATCGATGGGAGAGAAACATCGATCAGCTGCCTCCTACACGCCTTCCACTGGGGATGTGCCTGCAACCAAGGTACATGCCCTTGACTGGAATCCACTGAGCCAAACTGGTGAGGGCCCAGCTGACTTCTTAATGCTTTATGAGATCAATTTGCTATATCTCTCTTAAAAATGGCACCTAAAAACGAATCAAAACACTGTAGGCATACTATAGCCAACATAAAGTAAAATGAAAACTCTTCATGTGAGCTACTTAGATACCATATCTTTACAAATATAATCTAAAACTGTATTTAACTCAAGTTGTGGTCACATGGCATAGCAAGTGCTTGCTATAGACGAAAATTCTTTAGCTGTAAGTGCTTCCCACCTGCTGGTGAAATAACTGGTTTTTATATATCATGCCTCCCTCACACAGCTGAGCATTATCCCCAAAACTATGTAAGGAAGTGACATCTTTCTTGCTCTTTCCATCCCTTCTACTTGAGCCCCTGTTAGAGATTCAAATGACTGTTTCAACCATCTAGGAGAAGCATCGTGCCCAGCCAAGAAGACCCCCTGGGGAGATGTCACTTTGGGGTTCTGTGTCGGAGAATAAAGGCTCCTGAAGCCCCAGAGAACCCAACACCATACCTGATTCCCACGCTGAGCCCGCCTTTTCCATGTCGCTCAACCAATCAGAAAGGCCTGGAGAGAGACCCTGGGGAGTGAATGGACCTCTCCAATGACTGAGGGAGAAGAAGAGAAACCTGTAAAAATCGTTTTTCTAATAGTTTAACTTTTCAAAAGATAATTGTTTTTAAAAAACTAACAATTTGTTGTGGAGTTTATCACGTACTTGGAAATAAAATGTGTGACATGAATGACACAAAGGATAAGAAAGGGAAACACAGCCCAGCTAGTGTGACTTAGAGGGCTGAATGTCAACCTGTGTATGGATCAGGAGGTTAATGTTTGATTCCCGGTCAGAGGGTACATGCCTGGTTTGTGGGCTCTATCCCCAATAGGGAGCATGTAGGAGGCAGCCAATCAGTGATTCTCTCTCATTATTGATGTTTCTATCTCTCTCTTCCTCTCCCTCCCTTTCTTAAATCAATAAAAATATTCTTTTTTCAAAAAGAAAGGGAAACACATAAGTATATTATCTTGAAGTTTTCAAGTTAAGTGGTGTGACGTTATTTAAAGGTAGACTATGCTAATTTAAAGATGCATGTCACACCCTGGCTGGGTGGCTCTGTTGTTTGAAGTGGGTTCTATTCCTGGTCAGGGCACATACCTAGATTTCGAGTCCGATCCTCAGTTGGGGCACATACCAGAACAACTGCTTTCCCTTCCTCTCTCTAAAAAAAAGGAAAAAAAAATAAACATATCCCTGGGTGAGGATTTTTTAAAAAGATGCATATTTCAAATTTTAGAGCAACCCTTCCCCCTCCTCCTTCATCCCCTCACACACACATACACACACACACACACAAGATGTGTAGCTAGCAAGCCAATAGTGAAGAGAAAATAGAATAATACAAAATGCTTGATCTAAAAAAAGTAAATAAAGAGTAAAATATAAACAAAGAACAGATGAAAACAAACCTGAGAAGAATATAAAAAAAAAAATCTAGATTTAAACCCAACTATATCAATAATTACATTAAAAGCAAGTAGTCTAAACAGTTCAACTAAAAGGTAGAAGCAGGCTAAATAAGAAAGCAGAACACAAAAGAATATGGTGTCCAGTAGAAACCAACATTAAATAGAAAGCCAAAGATAAGACTAAAAAGATGGCTAAAAGGTATATGATTCAAAACTAACCACAAGATAACTGGAGTGCCTGTGTTAATGTCCAAATAACATCTAATAATGATAAAAGGGTCACTTCCTCAAGAAAACATAATAACCCTAAAGGGTATATACCTGACAATGGAGTTTCCAGTAATAGAGGCAAAACTTTATACAACTGAAAGAAGTAGTAGATAAATACATAATTATAGTTAAAGATTTCAATATGCCTCTCAGTATTGATGAAACCAGTAAAACAAAAACTCAATAAAAATATAGAAGACTTGAACAACTTCTGAACCAACTTGCACTAATATAGAGTTGTAGAACACTGTCAGCACCATGTACTTAGAGAAAAGAATGAAGAAATCAATATCAAAAAATTATCTGGTAAATCTCAAAATGTTTTGAAATTAAATAAACTGCTTTCAAATAATCCATGGGTCAAATAAAAATCATTAAAATGCTAGTGGTCTGGTGCACAAAATTCATGCATGGGAGGAGGAGCATGTTCCTCAACCCAGCCTGCACCCTCTCCAATCTGGAACCCCTCAAAGGATGTCCTATTGCCAGTTTTCAGGGATCAGGCCTAAATCAGCAGTCAGACATCCCTCTCACAATCCAGGACTGCTGGCTCCAGCTGCTCACCTGCCTGCCTGCCTGCCTGATTGCCCCTAACCACTCTGCCTGCTGACCTTCTCGCCCCCAACTGTCCCCATGCCAGCCTGCTCACCCCTAACTGCCTCCCTGCTGGCCTGCTTGGTCCCACCTTCTCTTCCCACTGGCCTGCTTACCCCCAATTACCCCCCTGCTGGTCTGCTCATTCTAAACTGCCCCCTCCTGCTGTCCTGATCACCTCCAACTGACCCGCACTAACGGCCTGCTCACCCTCACTGGACCCCCTACAGGTCTGCTTACTCCCAACAGCCCTGCTGTTCCATCATGGCCTGATCACTGCAGGCAACTCCAAGGTCTCAGCCCCTCCTTTTTTTCTTTTTCTTTTCAATGCTTCCCTGAGCAGAGGCAAGGGCTGGCTAGAAACAAGCATCTAGGATTTTTTTATCTTCTATAATTGAAACTTTGTAGACTTGAGCAGAGGCCAGGGCTGGCCAGGCAGGCAGGAAGCTTGGTTTCCTCCATCGCCAGGGGCAACCCAAGCCTCCTTCTTGCTCCAGCTATGTGGCTGGCTGCCATGTTGGGTGGGTTAATTTGCATACTTGCTCCTGATTGGCTGGTGAGTGTAGCTTGTGGGCATAGTAGAGTGATGGTTAATTTGCATGTTTCTCTTTTATTAGTGTTTGGCTGGTGTGACTTGGTTGGGCAATCTCCCATCCCATGACTGAAAGGTTGCCATTTCTGTTCCCAATCAGGACTTATGCCTGGGTTGCAGGCTCAGTCCCCATTAGGAGATGTGCAGGAGGTAGCCAATCAATGTTCTCTCTCTCCCTCTCCCTTCCTTTCTCTATAAAAAAATTTTTTTAAACTGACCATATTAGGTATGAGGATAGGAAGCAACTGGGATTTTCATTGATGGCTTGGACTATAGAAAATGTCTTAAAATAGTTTGGCAGTTTTTGAAAAAGTTAAACTTATACTTAACATACAGCCCAGCAGTTCCACTCAGGTTTTTGTCCAAGAAAAATAAGAGTATATTTGCACAAAAAGAGTTGTTCACAAATGGCCACAGAAATTTCATTTATAATAGCTCAAAACTGGAAACAACCTAAATGTCTAACAATGGGTGAGTTGATAAGCAAATTTGGGTACATCTATAAAATGGAATATGATTCAGCCTTTAAAAAAAACCTACATATTACACACAAAATGGATAAATCTTGAAAACATGCTGGACAAAAGAAGCCAGTCTCATAAGAGTACTATTTGATTTCATTTATATAAAGTCCTTTAAGAACAAATTGATCTATATTGCAAGTATTATGCATAGTAAGGGTATTGATTGCAAAGGTATATTTATATCTTGACTGTGGTGGTATTTACTTGAGAGTACACATTTGTCAAAGCTCATCAAACTGTACATTTAAAATGGGTACATTTTACTTTATGTAAATTATACCTCAATAAAGTTGTTTTGTGTGTGTGTGTGTGTGTGTTTAAATGGCTTAGAGAACAAACCCAGACCTTTTCAGACTTTCATTCAGGACACTCCATAACCTCTACCTGCACTATTTTTCCAAATTTATTTTCATATGCCCCAGGTTTTTTTTTAAAAAAAAAGTACATCAAATTCAAACAAACTAACTTACAACCTCTCCTCCCCAAACAAGACTATTCCTCAGTGCTATGCTTAGCTGCTGGGCTACATAAAACTTCCTCATTCTGCAGAACCCAGGTCACGACCACTCCTTCACACTCCTCGCTCTAGCTGGACCCATCTTCCTATCCTCTCTTATTTGTGCCACTTCCATTGTTCCGGTTGTGCGTTACTTGTTTTATGTGCGTTTCTCTCATCTCCCAAGGTAAACTGCTCCCTTTGATGTACAGTCGGTTCTCTCTCGCTCTGGTATTTATGTTCCATAGAGTTACTGTGGACGCTGAATTCTGAACCGATTGCTCCGGTGGGGGGAGAGGGGGAGTGTGTTTCTGTGCAAAGACGCCTTGTTGAATATATATTGTTGATTCATTGAACCCGTGGCCAGCAACAGCGCCGGAACTCATGCCTGAACGGGGCTTTCTCTAACTCACATACTTTCTCCCTGAGGCACATCACAGCTTTCTTGTGCTTGGGAACAACAGGCATACTTCGGCGCAGGGCTTGGGGCTATTTTAAATACAGAAATCACCAAGAAAAATACAACAACCAGGGCACCACACACATCACAAAAAGGACACTTCTTTAGAGTCTGAGAGAGGAAACCAGAAGGCAGAGGGATGCCTTGTCCCAGCTGGAAAAGCACATGGTATCACCTCAAACCTTCCCCCGTACTATACGTACCCACGTATGACCACAAAAGAGCCACGAGGACTGATTTGGGGGTTACAATAAATTGTGGCAAGCAAGAAAAATCATCAACATAGAATCTATGGCAGTGGTTCTCAATCTTTCTAATGCCACGAACCTTTAATACAGTTCCTCATGTTGTGGTGACCCCCAACCATACTTCATAACTGTAATTTTGCTATTGTTATGAATTATAATGTAAATACCTGTGTTTTCCGATGATCTTAGGCAGCCCCTGTGAAAGTGTGGTTCGACCCCCAAAGGAGTCGAGACCCACAGGTTGAGAACCACTGATCTATGGTGATCACCTGTACTTTGCACATGGTAGGCATTCAATCATGTATGCAGACAATCAGAAGGACAAACATAAGAAGGAACCGACTCGGGGCGTTGCTGAAATCTCCATCAAGAACCCTTGTTTAAAATTCATTTTAGGAGGCACATTCGGGCTAGGAGACAAGATCCCCAAGTCGGTTTTTGAGACTTTCAGAGAGACAAGTTCGAGGCCATTGCGAGGGAGGGGCTAAGGAGAAAATCTCACACAACCACCTGCTACTTTAATATTCATGGAGGAGAAGGGGTTTCCTGTTCTTTATTAGCAACCTCATCTACTTCTGATTGGGGCAAACGGATGAAAGAAACAAATGGATTGTCATCTTCCTAAAGCAAGGGGATATTTGACATTTTATTTAAATTTTTTAAGAGAAAATAGACTAAAGAGAGAGAATACAAATGATCCAACTTAGCCCATTAAAAATTTCTTCCTAAGAAATCAGTTGCATTTCTATTCACTAACAACAAAATATCTGAAAAAAGAAATAAACAATTCTATTCACGAGTGCCTCAAAAACAATAAAATACTTCGGAGGCAGGATTGGAATTCTGGCCGATCTGACTATAATCCGTTTATGCTGGGTGGCAGAACCTTTGTCCTGCTTCTGGCTCTTTGTCCCCACCTGATTCCCTCCTTTAATAAAGATCGACTTCTTTCTAGAGCAGTGGTTCTCAACCTTCCTAATGCCTCGACCCATTTTTTTAAATATATTTTATTGATTTTTTACAGAGAGGAAGGGAGAGAGATAGAAAGTCAGAAACATCGATGAGAGAGAGATATCGATCAGCCGCCTCCTGCACGCCCCACAGTGAGGATGTGCCCGCAAGGAAGGTACATGCCCCCGACCGGAATCGAACCTGGGACCTTTCAGTCCGCAAGCCGACGCTCCATCCACTGAGCCAAACCGGTCTCGGCTGCCTCGACCCTTTAAGACAGCTCCTCATGTGGTGGTGACCCCCAACCATAAAGTCATTTCCGTTGCTACTTCATAACTGTAATTTTGCTACTGTTATGAACTGTAATGTAAATATCTGATATGCAGGATGTGTTTTCATTGTTACAAATTGAACATAATTAAAGCATAGTGATTAATTACAAAAACAATATATAATTATATATTGTGAAATATTTATTTCTAATTACAAATAAATGAAATTTTGTCTTGAATCATGATGTAGCTTGGGTAACAGTCTTCATATAACAACAGTAAACTACATTGCTACACTTTGCTACACCGAGGAGCGGTCTGTTGGTTCCTAAGATCATGGGAAATAGGTGTTTTCCGATGGTCTTAGACGACCCCTGTGAAAGGGTCGTTTGACCCCCAAAGGGGTCGCGACCCACAGGTTGAGAACCACTGTTCTAGAGACTTCTGGACACAAAGGGATGAGGTTCTCTCAAACCAAGATTTTGAGGGAAAGAGTACCATTTCCAAAAGGAAGGAAAAGAAGGTCACACTTCACGGGCCTGACAATAGTTCTACCAGAGAATGACAATCACAGCAGTAATAGCCACAGTTATTAAGCACTTCCTGCAGCCAGACGCAGGTGACATGCTTCATGGATATTCTCTTATGAGAATTAGAGCAAAAGCAGCTCTCAGGTTTTTGGGTCTCACCCTCGGAGCCAGTAGCTATGGAATCACACTACTCCTGTGCTTGTCCCTCTGCGTGCCTCAGTTTGCTCATCTGCAAAGTGGGACAGTGTTAGTTCCTACCTTATGGAGGGAGTATGAGGATTAAATGAATTCATGTTTGTAAAGCCCTTAGCCCACAGTGCCTCCAAAGAAGCAAGTGCTATGAGTTTGCTTTTGTTTTCTGGATTCCAAGAAAAAGATCAGTTCACCTCAGGGACAAGAAATAGGGGCTTGGGAGAAGGTGTGAGAGAAGAGTGTCTGTCCTATAGCAGCAGTCCCTCTAGCCTCTGGGGGATGGTCCCCATCCATCTTCACATCCCAGTCCCCAGACCAGTGCCTGGCTCACAGCAGACTCTCCTCAAAGGGCTGTTGGATGCTGGATTCCTGGCCATGGGTTCCTCCTCCACCCCCATCCAATCCTGGTCCATAACTTCACATCTGGAAACTGGGTTTTCAGAGGATAAACAGGCCATGGAACATCCATTGGCAGGCATTCTCTCCTTCCCAGTCCTGATATGCCCTGCCCCATCCCCTCTGGCTGGCCTGGCCCTCTTGTCCAGACTGGCATGAAGATCACTCTCACCTGCTGGGTCTGCCTCTTTTCACTTTCCCTCTAGATGACTGAGTTGGGGATCTATACTAATGAAAGCATAATATGCTAATTAGAGCAGACAGCTGAATGACCTTCCAGACGTCATTTCAGACAAAGCCATGGCAGCAGGGACCAAGACAGAGGTGGTTAAGGGTGATCAGGCAGGCAGGAGAGCAGTTAGGGGCAATCAGGCAGACGGGCGAGTGGTTAGAGTAATGAGGCAGGCAGGCAGAGTGGTTAGAGGTGATCAGGCAGGCAAGCAGTTAGGAGCCAGTGGTCCAGACTGCAAGAGGGATGCCCAACAGCAGCCTAAACCATCAGTCAGACATCCCCTGAGGGATCCAGGATGGTAAGAGGATGAAGGCTGGGCTGAGGGACCCTCCCTGCACCCTCACCCCGATGCACAACTTTTATGCACTGGGCCTCTAGTAGGAAATAAACTCCTGTGGGTGAATAGGTCTCAAGAGCTGGCCCAGCCTTAGAAATGGGGTCTTCAGGCCTCGTGGAAAGAGATCAAGTTGCCGAAATAGGCTGCAACATATGGTTTTCCTATTTAACAGATGAGGAAACTGAGGCAGGGGATGAAGTGGTCCAATGTTAAACAGGAATGCCAAGATGTGAGCCCTGGTCTGTCTGATTACAAACTAGAATTTTTTTCACTGCAATATGGCCCCTCTCTACCTCTCCTACTTCTGTCTTTTTTTAACTTCCCATTTAGAAATCTCCAGGAATTCGCCCTTCCTGAGTTAGTTGTAAGAAGTAGCCATCTTCACTAACTTGTAACCTGTGAAAATCCAGCCCAACCACAAATCTCCTCCTGCTCCAAAGTCCCCTCTACACACACACACACACACACACACCACACATACACACACATACACACAAATATACAAACATACATAAACATACACACAAATACACAAACATACATAAACATACACACAAATACACACACATACATAAACATACACACAAATACACACACATACACCCACACCCACACACACCATGGTACTGTAGTTTGTGAGTCTTTTTGTCACAATTTTTAAGAAATTCTACCAAGCAGACTGGGAGTAGGGAAGTCAAATAGTTACTATATTTATGCTGTGAATGGATTTAGTTGATAATAAAGGCAGATGTTGCTATAGCAACTAACGTTCTAGGATCCCATACACATCTTTCTGCCTTTGTGCGAAGTGCACTGGATGGTAACTAACACCTCCCTGGGTGGTCTGTGCAGAGCAGGGCACGCTGACCATGCGGGCAGGTGAGAGCCAGCCCACACACGTGGGGCTCCTCGGTGACCAAAGCACCGGCTGCAGCTGCGGTTCCAGGGGGACCCGGGCACCAGCACCCCTCAGGGGAGCCGTCTGGAGGCTGCCCTCTCCTGGATGAACTCTGTTCTTTGCTCCCCTTTTCATATCCTGGTTCTAAATTATGCTAACTGGCTAAGGTCAGCCTGGGCTATTTTCTCAGCACTATGGGCAGGTCCAAGGGCAGGGTACTCGCTCTGGCAATAACTGCCTTGGTGTGAGGGAACCAGCCCCCGAACCCCTTTGTGTGCTGTGCAGCTGAAAACAGCCCAGGCCCCTTTTCCTTGAGACCCCTCCCCTCCTTTCAGGGAGTCTGGCAGCCACCCAATCAAATCACACAGGGGAAAGCCTCGGCAGGAATTCCAAGGCGCCTGCTGTAGCCCCAGCTCTGCCACCTGGGAGCTAGCTGCCTCCCAGTTGCTGGGTGACCCACCTGAGTCTGTCCCCTGCCCTAGAGAGGGGGCCGCGTGCCCCTGGAAAGTGCAGACCTAGCAGGACTCACTCACTGAGTGGGTGAGAAGGATAACATGTGGCAAATGTCCTTCCCACCCACCAGTCTCTGCCTTTTTCACAAAATAGGACACTTAAACCAAAAGAACAAAATCCGAATTGTAGAAATCAGCCACCAGCTAACAGGTGGGGGGTTTTGCTCTCAGCTTGATCATCTACCCAGGCAGCCACCAGCCGGTGACATGACCTCCACCCACCCCCATGAGACAGCCGGGTGCTCCAGAGATCAGCCTGTAGGGGAGGCAGGCAGGCAGGTGACAGTGGATGCCCAGGGGGAGGGATGCCAGTAGCTGTGTGACCCTGGGCCAGCTCCCAGCCTCTCAGAGCCCCAGTCTCCGCATCTGTGAGTGGGAGGCGGCGTCTGACTCAGGGCTGTTTCAGGTTATCTTATCACTCCACGCGGTGGGCTGCCACCTATTTCTAACGGCTCCCCAACATCTAATTCCCAGACACCCACCCCAGACCTCTTCCTTGGCTCCTACTTCGTTTGTGAGGCAGGCAGCCACGTTTCTCAGGCGCCTCGAACACGCCCACAGGACCCGCCCACCCACCCACAACGGTTCTATGGTCTCCACCTCCCAAATCGTTCCGGGTGCCTTCTCTCCACTCCCGCCCTGGTCCTGACCTTCAGCCTCTCGAGCTCTAATGGAGAGAGTATCTCCCATGGCTGTTTCTCTGGTAGAGTCTGACGTACACAGGAGCCTCGACGCCCTGTTGGACCCCTGGATGGCGCAGGCCCTATGTCCGCAGCAGAGGAGAGAGTATTGAAGAGCTCCTCAGAGGGTCCCCAGCACACAGGAGGAGGGCGGGGGGGGGGGGGGGGGG